>VZUI01043106.1:0-32322 GCA_013401135.1 Cettia cetti
CCGCCCCGCGCAGGCCGCCGCGCTGCGGGCCGCCCTGCAGCTGCTGGCGGGAGTCGGCGCTGTGCGTGGGGGCGGCGGGGGCGCCGCGCAGCCTGCCCGCCGGCCTGGGCTCCCTGTGAGTGCGGGGATGCGCCGGTCGGCACCGGCGGGAGGGTGGCGAAGGGATGCGAGGCGGTCCCGCCTGATGCGTGGCATCTCTTTTTGCAGGAGCCTGGTCAACGGGACCTTCTCCGAAGTCAAGGACAGGATGTTTTCCCACCTGCCCTCCCTGCAGCTGCTGTAAGTATGGCACTGGGAAGGAGCACGGCCAAGTAGCACCTCACCCCTTCCTCCTAGAGTCCCTTTAAGCATAGAGCCTCTCAGTTTTTTTTAGAGTTCCCTTTCCCTTTTAGAAAGGGAGAAAACGGGAGAAGACAGCTTGCACAGTGCCCCAGTGTAGCTGCTGTTTCATAACATTTCTGCTCAGGGATGCATTTTCTGCTCAGAAACCACTTCATAAAATGTGTATTTAGTTACTAAAGGAGGGAAAAATGTTTTATGATGCCCTAAGTTCTTCTTTTTTTTTTAATCTTCAGATTTAGTAAGTTTAAGGCTGAGTTTTGTCCCCCACAGTTATGTGGCAGTAGCTTTCACTCCTGCTCACTTTGTGCCCAGGAGTCTGGCACTGGCTTTGTGACTTTGTGGGCACAATGGGGTGACCAGAGGCTGCCACTTCAGAGGGAATCCTCTTTGTGTGAAGTTCTGGTGTTCTCTGCAGCATGACTCCATGCTTCAGCATGCAATTTGGAGGGTGGCCTCAGAGATGCCTTCTAACCCGGCGGTCCTCTGTCCCAGGAGACAGTGGTCCAGCTCCCAGATCTCTGCAGCCATTGCTCCTTCCTAACCCCAGGCAAGCTGCTTGGTCGTGCCCATGTTGCAGTTAAATGTGTGCCTCCTGCCCCAGGAGCTTACCCAAACTTGCTTAATTTAGCTGTCCTGGGAGGCAGCAAGGAAGAAACAGAGACTGCGGTACAGCCCCCTGGGAAGCCTGGATACTCACTTCTCTGGTAGTCTGCAGCAAAGCTGAGCAGCAGCCTGCATCCTGTCTAGCCCAGTGCAGCCTGTCTGGAATGCCTGATACCAAGCAGGCCCTTCACTCCTCCACCCCAAAAGGACTAACTGACCCCACCAGGCAAAGATACACTGCAAAGAAAAATTCAGCAGAAAGATCCAAAGGCTTCCAGAAACCCAGGCTGAATGCTTGCCACAGAACTAGGTGTTAAAAGTGCTCTTAGCAAGAGATAGGCTCCAAAGGCATATGATAGCTGATGGTGCAGCTCCTCTCCTTGGGCACCCCACCTCCTTTGACTCAAAGGCCTGTCTTCCTACTGGGAGGAGCAGTACTCCGTGCAAAATGCTGGGAGGAAGTGGGCAAAGCAAGGGGGGAAGCCTTCAACTCCTTTAGTGTGAAACTAGTCCCAAAACGAAGTTTCTGTGAGAACTGGGGGTCAGCACCAAGCCCCCCACGGAGGGCACGAGGACCTTGCCCACCAATAACAAACAGCAACCTGTGCCAGCTGGGAAGAGAAGGGAGGAATCCATGGGTGAGAAGCTGGGGGGAATCTTGCCTGGTTTGGATGGTGGTACTAGGTAGAGAGAGGAAGAGCAGCTGAAGATGATCCCATTCCCTTAGCTGTAGTAGATTTTCTGGAGATGTTGGGGTGTGTAGGGCGGTGGGGCAGAGGCGGGTTGTTGAGGTAGGCAGAAGTTGCTCATGTCTCTTTAAGAGGTAAGTCAGATGTGGGAGCAAGAGGGGTTTGTCACCACCACCTTGGACACTCAGGAATTCTGTTGTTTAGTGTAATTTGCAACTTTTTCCTTGAAACATGAGAAAAAAAAACAATTAAATAATAAAGAGCTGCATGCATAATTGAGTACATGGGCACCTCAGGATAATGTCTTCTGTGGCAGTAGTCATGGTAAAATAGTAATGCAAGGATTCATTTTTGATGGCGGTCTTAATCTTTGTCAGATTTCTTTGGGATAATTTAAGGAGCATTTGTCTAGTATTAGCATAATATCCAGGGATCACAGGGAAAGTTTGCATTTCATGTTCATTAGTCTTCTAAATTAATTTTAGTAAAATGCCTAAAACCATAAAAAAGAAAGATTAATCAGTTGCTCTAATAAAGCAATTAGTGCAGACATATTCATTCATAGGGGAAAATTCTGAGGTTTTCCAAAAATTAGTTCTTTTGAGCAGTGTTAATATTTTAGACCAAATAAGTTTTGCTATTTTCTTGAAAGGAGATTGCCCTCTCTGCCTTTGAACATCAACATTTCATTGTCTGCTGCTGTGCTTTAATACAGCAAGCAATGAGCTTTTCTGGCAAAGCCTCCATAACCTCTCTGGCTGTCTTGTGCTGGCTCAGGTGACAGCCTCTCTGATGCAGCTCAAGCATGTTTTGCCCCTGAAGTTCACACAGGAATAGGGCAAGGCAGCGCCTGGAGGAGGCAGCACTGCAGCTCCTCCTCATTGCCTGTGGACACAGCGCTTTGCTTTATAAAGATAGCAGGATTCTCTGTCTCCATGGTCTGGATATGTCTGTGTTTCCAGCAGACAAGCTGGCTGCTGTCCTCCCACACTGCAGGCTGTGCCCCACCTACAGGTCAGGCTTGGAGCACTCCCCTGGGAGTGTGGAATGAGTGAGCACTGGCCCACTGCAACTGTATAAAGGAGAGCTGGGGCTTGGGAGCTTAGGATTGGTGGTGAGGTGGGCTCTTAAAAGTTGTCAGTGGGGTTGGAGGGGTGTTGAGTGGACCCACACTCAGCAGACCTGCCATCTAATGATGACTTGTTCTGCTCAGTGGACCATAGAGTTGAGGATCAGGTTGCATTTAGCCAAGGTCAATGGCACAGCAAGCACTTTTCCTGGGGAGTAGCAGACATTAACTACTGTCCTGTAATACCTTTAATTTTTTTTTCACTAGACCATTCGACAGTATTTTATATGTGCTGCATTTGGTGGGGTGATACAGGCTCAAGTCAGTAAGATTAGTTTGGTCATGGGCAATAAACACAACAGGCATAATCCAATGTGTCAAGTTTTAATGTGCTTTTCTAATGCCTGCTCTCCATTTTCAGCTTGCTGAACTCCAACTCCTTCACTGTTATACGAGATGATGCCTTTGCTGGTCTCTTCCATCTAGAATACCTGTAAGTTTGGTATTTTATGTCCTTTATAAATAAGGATGTTTTGATAAGTTGCCAAGACTCCTGCTGCAGAGTCATGGTCTTTACTGTGATCCCCAAGAGCAGGGGAGCTGAAGGATTTATGTTCCACTCCTGTGCAAAAACTCTTTATGGTGGCTGACGATTTTTCAGATGTTACAGTGCATTTTTGAAAGATGCCATGAATGCAAGGTGTCTCTGTGCAATTACACAATTGTGCAAGCACACCAAAAAGGCATTGCTTAGCAAGATCTGGTCTTGGCTTTCCAGAACAGGGCCACCCCTGCAAAGGGGATTTGAACCTCAGGCAAGAGGTGGAGCAGCCTGTCCTGACCTATGGGCGGCCCAAGCAGGACTTGCAGAATAATGGTGCACTGCCCAGAACAACCCTGATTCTGCTTCTCTTCTCCCAGCTTTTGTCTCCTACTTTGCCTTTTTTCTGATACTCTATCTAATGTCCATAGAATTTATCTAATTAATTATAAATACATAAACATACATTTCATGTAATATAAATAATTGTAATTATTTATATTATTATTTTACTCTCTTTTTGTTTATATCATCCACTTAGTTGATTTTTACATTCCTTTCTTTTTCTGGTACTTCTTCTTTCATAAAAAAGTATTAGCCTTGGTACAAGGTTGTCCTTGCTTCACACTCCAAAGGATGGCATTTCTCTGTGTTACTCAGTATGAGCTGGGGCATTTGAAACTATCAATACAACCTGAAAAAAATCCTCACCCCGCCCACCTTTCCAATCTGAAATGTACCTGTGGAAAACATTTGTCCTTTTCTATAGGAAGACCAATGCTCATAAAACTGACTCTTGCTAAAATCTTGAAGGCAGATAGATATTATGGTGGATATATTCAGGGTTAATAGTCTGGTACATGCGGAGTAGCCAACAGTAGAATTTGCAGCTAATGGTAAATGGTATATGCTTAAATGCAGGATTCAGTTACATCTGGATTTTTCAGAGATAGCAAGTTATCTAAGCATTCTCTTTTCCTCGCAGTAGTTTGTAAAAAGGAAGTAAAACATTTTCCGTTGTACCATTCGTGGCCTGCTTTCAAGTGCTGATGGGTTTGTTCCAGCAGCATAGCATACATCATGGTAGTTGTACTGATAACTGCAACCAGATCCCACTCTGAATGAAACACCCTGCTCTCCTCAGATGGCCAAAGGGCAAATCTTTGTCCCTGACCACCAGCTGCAAGCCAGGGAGCAGGATGAAGACTGGAAAAGCCTTACAGTTTCAAATTCTTTTAGCAGCTGAACAAGTGGTCTCAGTTAATGGTTGTGGTTGCCTTTTCCGCCAATTCCATAGAGCTTTTTCTCTTCCCAGCAAATCACCTCAACCTTTTGGGAACTGGCTGTGAGTGTCCTTTCTCTGTGATTTGTTTTTTTGGCCATGCAGGCAGTAAAATGAGTACAGCTTCCATAACTCATGTCCCTTAGTTACCAGGGATCAGCCTTTGTAAAGAAGGAAACCTCACAGACAAACAGGAATGACAAGTGTCTGTGTGTACAAAGCCGAAGTCTCTGGTCAAAGAGCAGCTGAGGAGCACCCACAGCTGGTACCTATATATAAATAACATATCTCCAGCTGTGTCCTTCTTCACTTGCAGAACTCATAATGGCATTCAGTGAATGCATCCTTAAACTGACCCTGTGTACAGAGTCTGAAAAAGATGGGAGCTTTGCTGGCAAACAGATGGGAATTCCCAGAGTAGTATGTCATAGAGGCCAGGCTTCGTGATTCAAGAATCTGGCAAATTCTTGAGTTCCAGCTTGATCAGTGTAGTCTTTTTTATTTGCATGGACCACTGAGCTGGTGCTGTGCAGGGATGGCAGCTGCCAGCGAGGGTGTCAGGAGGCAGGGTGGCTCTCTGCTCTTGTGGGTTGAATTTGTGGCTCCACACAGCCCTGAAAGGGCTGACCTGCCTCTGACATCTCCCACACAGACACAACAATTTCTCATCTGCACCCTTTGCCCTGCAGACAGGGTCCTGGTCACTTCACGAAGGTTTTTTCTTACACCTAAACTGCAGAACCAAGAGCACTTGTCATCTCCTGCATTCCCATCTTTACTGTCTTGAGAAGAGACCTTGTCTCATAGCACTTTTCCTCTAACTTCTTTGAAGGCAAACAGAGCTGCCTAGGAATAAGGGAGGCACTTTCATCTCATAAGCCTTTTATAAAGTCAGCATACAGTTGTCTTCATCCAGGTATAGCTGTTTCAGGCAATATCTTGATGGCCACCTGGCTGCAATCACTTTGCAGGGATGATGGTGTATTTAGGGATGCGTCCTCAAGTGCTCAGGGGTCAAGATGCTCAAATGTCAGCTCTTTCTTTAAATGCTGACATGCAGTCAGGAGTAGCAGTGTGCTGCTGGAATCGATACGTGCCTGTCATTATTCCCCCAGTGCACAGGGCCGTGACTTGGGTGCAGCTGGCATCCTGCAGAGGAGATGTCCCAGCTGGACAGAGCTGAACTGTGGCAGCCAGAACTAAAGCAAGGCAGTGGCCTTGCTGTCTGTGCAGATGTCAAGCGTGCACGGTTCCAGTCAGGGCTGTGTGGGTATGGAGGTGGCACTCTGTGTGTGTGTGTGTGTGTGTGTGTGTGTGTGTGTGTGCAGCCACGGGAGCTCCCCATCAGAGCAGGCCTGCAGCCTGGGCAGCCCTGGCACCGCTGTGCTGCCTGCTGGTTTGAAAATCCTGGTGATTTGTGGGAGGGGAAGCTAGGACTTTAGCTTCTAAAGTCTGCCTCAGGAGGCTCTCCTATGCAGGTCTCTTGCCTCACAGAACACATCCTGAAAGGATTACCAAGAGAAGAATAAATTTTTTTTTGCCTTGTTCACTCTGTTCCATTTCTGCTGGATATTTGTGTCATGTGCCATCCCTTGTGCTGCCAGGTACTTGCATTGTTCCTTGCAATCTGGCCAAGGAAAGCGGAAAAGGGAACATGAGCAGCTCCACTGAGACTTCCCACCTTTCAGTCTGAAGGAGCTGCCCAGAAATATGCTGCATCTGGCAACCATAGCTGAAAGCACTATGATGCTAATAATAATGTTACTTAAAGTATTTTAAAATACTTTTTTTTTTGTCCTAGATTCATTGAAGGAAACAAAATTGAAACCATTTCAAGAAATGCATTTCGTGGCCTTCGTGACCTGACTCACCTGTAAGTCATTTAACATCTGAGAGTAATTTTTACATGAACAAAAGTCTGCTGGGAGACCACTGGTTTTCCTGCCACACAGAAAACTTCTCTTCCCTCTGTGTCAGCTTCCTCCTGCTGTCAACAACATGCCTTCCATAAATTAAGAACCAGCCTTAGAGCAATTCTTGCCTGGGCAGCACTGCCACACGTTGGGCTGCCTGTGCGCAGGCACAGCTGGGTCTGGGATGCCACTGGTACTCCCAGTGCTGTGCCCACCACCACCACCACACTGCCTAGTTATGATTAACATTCCTGTTTCTTTCCAGTGTGCTCAGTGATTGCTCTGTGCATTGCATTTGCACCTGGGGAAAAAAAAAAGGAAAAAAAAAAAAGCTTTAAATATTTTACTTTTATTTGAACTTCAAGCAATCTCCATTCTTAAGTGAGAATAATTAATGCCTGTTCCTGGTAACTTCTAACAGTGCCAGTGACTGGACAGTACCAGATAATTAACAACCTGTGAGCTCACACTTGGTAAGAATTGCAAGACAAGAGATAGCAATGATATTAAGCTCTAACTTTCTTTTCTAGTTCTTTGGCCAATAACCATCTCAAAGCTCTGCCAAGGGATGTCTTCAGCGATTTAGATTCTTTAATTGAACTGTAAGTAATGAGAATCTTTCTACTGCTTCTGTCCCTCTTGCTCTCAGTTTTAGGTTCTGGATGTGTGGTGATGTATCTGGTATCTACGCAGAAAAAGAAAGTGTTTTTTTGTTCAAGCTTTTTTTTTTTTTTTCATTTTATAATTGCTTGCTTGGTAGACTCTTCTAAAGTAACTGCTATTTCTTAAATCACTGTTGCTTCTTGTGATACTGTGCATAGCTTGTGTTATTGTACTTCTTTCTAATGTCTCATGTAAATTTTGCTTTAGAGAAAGGGAGACAATGAATTTTAAAACCACAGTTTCTCTGAACATATTTTCCTATTATTGTTGCATATTCCCTGAGATTATTTTAGTACAAGGGATTAGTTAAAGAAAAACAAAATCTTCTTTTCCTTGTTTCTGTGCAGTTGTAGCACATTACTGACATTCTTGTCAGTATTTCCCTGTGACACAAGGATTCCCCTATTTTTTGGCCTGGCTCTTCCAAACAGCAAAGTAAAATCTTAAGACACAGAAATTGCCAAAGGAACAAAGAACAAGTACAGTGTTGAAATTGCACATACATTAGCAGGAAGGTGTTAAATTGACTCTGCATCAGCAGCAACTCAAAAAATACAAACCTTACATTTGTATTTTAAGTCTGCAAAGCTGCTCTGTCAACCAGCAGTACTAGAACAGTTTAGGGAAGGAATGGGAATTATCTGTGTTGGTGGTAAATGGTGCAAAGGAGGCTTGCAGCAGACAACCTGAATGTCAGGATGTATTACATTACAGCCCTCAACCTATGAAAACTTACAAAAAAAGTAACTTTACACATAAATTACAGTGCTCCATTACTATGATTATATATGACCATAGACTGCAACAGTTTTTCAAAAAAAACTCAGAGAAAGAGAGCTCTTAATAAAGGAGTCCAAATAAAACTTAAGAAACTTCCCTGTTTTCAGTTCAGAGCAATTCAAGGATACTCAGATGTTTTGAAATTCAGCATGCCAAGGTGATGACAGTTCTGTAGTACTCATATTGCTATCAACCTTTTCAAATATGTTTATTTCTGTGTGTTTTTTTAGAGATTTAAGGGGAAATAAATTTGAGTGTGACTGCAAAGCCAAGTGGTTGTTTTTGTGGTTAAAGATGACAAATTCCACTGTTTCTGATGTCCTGTGTATTGGTCCAGCAGAATATCAGGATAAGAAGTTAAATGATGTGACAAGTTTTGATTATGAATGCACCACTACAGGTATTCAGAATGTATATTTCTAAGCACACTACAAATGGTTAAATATCAGAAGTTTAGATAATATCCTTTCACTTCTATGAGCATGACCTGGGGGGAGGAAAGGGTTACATACAAAGCACTTCCAAGTACTAGAACAAGTACAAAATGGGAAAATTACATTTAGAAGCCAAAGTACTGAGTTTTTATTTGGATTAAATAATGAGAGAAGAGCTCTGCCTATTCATATTCCAAATGACTTGATTATGACTCAATTCGTGGCTTAATTTTCATCACAGAATGCTTCCTATTATCTGGAATAAAGCCATATAGTTATGGCAGATAAGTTTCCCAAAATCTCTGTATTTCACAGAAAGCAATGAAAATAAGTTAAAACACATGGCTATAGCTGTTATCTTTATTTAATAAATCATGATTTATTATCATCAAAGATGGTGGCAATAGTGCCAGAAGTTCTTCATGGAACTCCATTAAGTTGAAAAGTCCAATAATATTCTGACTACTGTCTTGTCTAGGATCTTGATTTTTTATTTTTTAAGGTAATGTAAAGCATGCTGAAGGGTGCAAAGAGAAATTTGCATGTGGTTATGCTTATATTTTATGCCCAAACTGCTGCGGTTACCTATCTTTAAATGTAGTCACATCATATAACTGAAAATATCAGCTGCAGGTATTGTTTTTCATCTTTTTTGAATAGGATGTCAGCACTCTGCCTTTGTTCTAGACAGTAATATCAAAGGTGTGCAAGTTCTCATCTGTCATCAAGTCAGTCATTATTATTAAAAGACAAGAGAAAAGGTGATTACTAGTAATGTAAAATGAAATTTCAGGAAAAGGTATGAAAGGTGCTTTGATGGCAATATGTGAAGGAAAAGAGAATGAACTCAGAATTCAAAATTATGTCAGAAGAGCAGCAGAGGTAAAGTGCAAATATCTGCTGCATAAAAGGATGTCAAACACAGGAGAGCAATGAAGTTTAGAACAGCACCAAAGTTACATTCCTACATCTGCCGAATGACTGAGACACAGCAATGCAAAGTAAAAGCAGGCTTTATTTCATTGCAATCTGGTTTAAACAATTGTGCAGCACTAACAGTGCACAAGAGAAAGCCTTACCTAGTCCTCAAGCCTATCCTGACCTACCGGCCCTCTGTCACTTTCTTATACCTAGACACTGTAAAGTTGCTCCAGGCAAAATTCACCCTTAACATTGTCCCTTTGTCTGCTGTAAGTGAAATTACACCAAGCATAAATCTAATTTCATGTGCTGCAGAGTTTTTGGGGACCAAAGGCATTCCATGGGGAAAGGATTGCCCAGCTGAATATTTGTTCAAATGCCCTCAGAGAAGCACTCCCACAGCACAGCATGTAGCTGTCATACCCTGTTCTGTATGACCTTGGTGGTCTGTGGTGTCAGGCCACTGCTGCTTTCTCTTTCTCTGCAATTGCCTCCCCCAGAACCAAAGGGAGGGTAAATGTACCCCTATTCCTTCCTTGGGGATTGATTAGTCACAGGCTTAGAATACATCCTGTATTCTAAGTAAAGCAATATACCCCATAGGTGTATTCTCCTTTCCCAGACAGTGGTGGGCAGGGCTCTGCAAACCTCTTTCATTTGTGTCAGTCTTTAGTATAGTATTTTCCTCCTTCGTCAGGTGAGATCAGACTTCCCATCATTTCTGGCCCCCAGTACTCTGTGTCGAGCAGGACAGGATGCAGGTTGTGGTAATAAAGCAGTTTGCTTGGTGAAATGTGTGTCTCATTGGCCCAGTCAGCTCATTGCATCAGCTGAACTGCTACAATGGTAACAGGAGAGATGGAAAGAGGTGCTGCCAAATTTAAAATAAAAAGGCAAAGAACAAAATGGTCCTGTTGCTTCTTCACAGAGAAAGTGATTGACAGTATTGGTGACCTGCATTTTAACTCTTTTTGTGATAGTATCTGTCTTTTCCATTTCTCAGTGCTTGCACTATGAAAGCAGGTTAAGCAATTTCACTTCATTTCTTGTCTTTCTTCCTCAACAGTGTGTGAGGGGGTGTGCTGTGGGTGTGAGCACCACAGAGGAACATGTAACTCACTTTCAGGAGACTGGAAAACAGGCCTTGGGCTCCCACAGCCACTGGAAAGAGGCCATGTGCATGCCTGGGACCTGCTTTGCCCGGAACTGTAGGCAGGGATCATCTCACTGAGCTTTGGAAGCTTGTTTTCCCCTTTCTTTACCTAGCTGGGATTGTCTTCTGGAGGTGGTCTTCTCTTTCCCTGCTGTCTGGAAGGGAGGTAGTTTGCAAATTAATAGGTACTGCTCCATTCTTGCTCCTGTGCTGGAGATCTCCTGTAGTGGGAGAAGGGAAAGGATGGTTAACACCTCCTGCTGGCACACCCAGGTCCTGGGTAGCCTCTCCTGGAGGAGAAGTATCCACTGCAGGGAGGAAGGGATGTGTGAGGAGAGTGGGACTGAATCACAGGATAGTTTTGGAGCAGCTGCTTGGACCATCACTTACATTTTTCCTTAGTGTCCTCCAACGTTCCCTGCACTCTCCTCCTCTCCTGTGCTGGCGTCAGTGCTCCTGTGTGCTGGGATCAGCCCAAGCTAGGGCTGCCAGAAGGAAAATCAGCCTAAAAAAGTCTTGGGTCCTCAGCCCTGACACCATGATGCCTGTTCAGCCACAGAGAGAACAGAGGTGGAAGAAGTGACTGGAGGACAGGGGGACACCCCTGCTCTCAGCCAGCAGAAAACAGCCTGAGAACCACATGTCTTGAGATGAGGAGAGCAAAACTATGTATGGGGTGGGAGGGAGAAAGGGACAGCTTATGCAGCCAGCAGCAAAAGGGGAAAGTGTGGGCTGTGTCCTCTGCCCTCTCCCATCCAGGGGATCTGGCTTAAAACAGAAAGATATTGGAAAAGAGCTCCTCCCCCAATACTGTATTTATTGCATTAGCTTTTTCTAGCATTACAGCAAGATATGTACAACTAAATCAAAGCCCCAAGGCCTAAATTTTTTTCAACCCTGATGTGGCAGCAACTTTACTGTGTAACCCTGTTCTACATTACAGTCTGGTATTCCCAGCTGGCGCCAAAACCAACTTTTATTGCTTTGTACTGATTACAAATTATTTCCCTACCCATTTTCACATACACCCTGGTTTGTTTCAATTCACAGATTCCCCCGAAGGGTTTCACAACTGTTCAGATTTCAAGAGATGTCTTTTCAGGATTAGCTTTTTGGATTTTTTTCCTCAAGATTAAAAAAATATTTTTATTTTCTGTGACTGTATCTGCTATTGCTCCATCCTTTAGCTACCTTTTATAACTGGTCAGTCCCTTTTACTTTCTGCATGCTTCAGTGTCAGTTTTCCCCAGCACTTTTAATTTCCCAGTAAGAATGAAGATAACTTTCTTGTTTGTCTACCAGCATTTATGAACCAAGCCCTAGCTCTATTTATAATAGTCCTCAAAGAATGAAGACTGTCATTTCTTTCACAGCTGTGGAATCTGCTCTGTTTGTTTAATGGTAGTCATCTGTCTTTATTCTCCACAAGTGTAACTTCTCAAGGGCAAGGCTTTCAAGCATGCAGAAACAGAGGGTTCTTCATTCAGAAGCAATTATTTCATAATGCACCAAAATAAGGGACTCGAGTGAGGACTTAATTACCATTTCACCAAAATCCCTGGATTCTCAGGCCCTTCCAACACAGGAGTATGTGGTGAAGCTGTGTAGCAAATGGAGCTTAAAACAGAGCATTGTGTGGTTCTGCACAGAAATGCCCTCATAGGGAAGATGCCTTTCCTTTTCTACTTATCTATGTCCATACATTACTTCAATGCAGGCCCTCCTACCACATTGTGGACCTGAGTGCTTTGTCAGCTCTGCTACACCATGTTTTTTTCCTGATAATAGAGATCTTGCACAACTGTCTGGTCAAATGTCAAGTTCAGACCCAAGTCTCCTCAGTTTGACCCAGACTGGCTCTGTGGTGACTGCTGACACACACCAGGGTGAATTTTCAATTTAAGTCTACAAAGGCACTTAATTTTTGAGAAAAAAGTCTTTAATTCTGGAGTTACACTCCTAATCTTTACAGGTTGCTCCAATTTCTCAGTCTTATTGTCTGTAATAAGTTTTCCACTGGATAGTAATTTTCAGGTTGGTTGTATTTTATGCCTAAACTACATTATAATGCCCCATAAAACATTATGTTAACTGAGTTTTTGATTACACCATTTTGTCTATAGTCTAGGCAAAATGGGGTTATCCCCAGGCAAACTTCAGATATCATTTCACTTTCTGCCTGGTTTAGCATAACACAAATTGCTAGTGATTAAATTTGCATGACTTAAGAAGTTATTGGACTTCAGCTGGTAGTTGCTGTCTCTCAGCTTGAATGTGATTCTAGCAAGGCCATTTCACTTGACGAGAAGGCAACTTCCAGCTGTGGGGAAAGAGACTTCTCTCTCTATTTCACTGATAATAGCCAGCCTAGCTGGAAAATCTGAATTATTTCACTATTTACATATTTGATCTCCTTGACAAATACATTTCCAGAGGACAGTTCATGATGCCTAAAGCAGGAGATGCTTTCCCTGTTGCTGCATGCCTAACACGAGCACTGATACTTCCATGATAACGTTATACAAAATCCAGAGTATTTCACTCATTTTTCAGTGTACATCATTCTAATCAGTGACCACTTACTCTGTTTCCAGCAGGGATGTATCCTAACTATTGTAAATGTATGTTTCTAGATTTTGTTGTCCACCAGATTTTGCCCTACCAGTCTGTCTCAGTGGATACGTTCAACTCAAAGAATGATGTGTTTGTAGCTATTGCACAGCCCAGCATGGAGAACTGCATGGTGCTGGAGTGGGATCACATTGAAATGAATTTCAGGAGTTACGACAATATCACAGGTATATGAACACTGGGATTCCAGTCACTGATGAACTGTTGGCATTTCACAAGGATAAGATTCGTAGATGGGGCCAGTTTGTTGGGTTTTGTCCTGAATCTCTGTTGAATTTGGCTGATTGAAGTGAATGATGTTTGGACATGAGTGACTCCATGGGGTAATGCATCTAGTTAATACATGCACATTTAACCTTACTGTAGCACACAAACCAGGCTTTTTTTGTCCAATCTTGTAAATTTTTCTGAAGGCACAAACACTTGCCATGAATGTCACACCATGGCACAGCTTAGCACTCACTGCCCCAATCACACAGCAAGTTAAAGCAGAAGTTGAAGGAGCCGAAGTGCCTGCAAAACAGAATATAAAAAGAAACTATTGCATGTAGGAGGAAACTGGTCTGAAGGACACTTTTAGGGTGAGCTGACCAGGAAGCCAGTTGAAGATGACAGAAAGATTTAAGCTGTGATTGTTACTTAAAGAGATGTGCTGTAAAACTTCAGCATTTGCTTTCAATTTACAAACATGCTCAATTAACATCTTGGCCAGATTACTGATCAAACAAAAAGCCTGTGTGGATGTTAGGTGATGTCTTAATGCTGAATTTCAAACAACCATTCAGTCCCTCACCAACACTTGCGGTGCTCAGTCACACCATGACAGCAGAGACAGAGTCTTCAAAGCTGTTATCTGCTGCCTGATTTCCCAGATACTCCAAGCCAGAGGTTTTGAAGACTCAGTAGTTAAATTATCCATGGAGCATCTTGCCCTCCTGTTCCTTGTTGTCTGTGATTGAATATGTTTTACCTTATATTTTGGAAGACATAGAGTATGCTGTGTCCTCTTCTGGTGTGGGATTCTACAAAGGCAGCAAGCTGTGTGTGTCACTGACAAAAGTTTACAAGAAGCTACCCCTCTGTCAGGAAATTTTGGGAAGGAAAAATGTTGTTTTTTTAGGCTTCATTGTGATATGGTAGATTAGGGTAAAATATATACCAGGGATGTAAACTCAAAAGTCAACAGCCCAGAGAGAGCTAGCTGAGCCCTACAAAAACTGGAAATGAAATTAAGAATTTGACTGATTTGCAAAGATAGCTGCCTTCCAAGTGTATTTCACCTTTCTTTGAATGACTTGGTTAGGAGACATTTCTGCCAGGGACTTACAGCCTAGCTCCACACCCAGAGTTTGTTCCTGGAAGGTCAGAGCTTGAGCTCTGGAGTCTGAAATGTACGTGAGCCTGAGATTTTTGCCAGGGGACACAGGCACATAAAGAGCCTCCTGCAGAGCCCGAAGAATGTTTTGTAGAGCTCTGTAGCCAGCTCCACAGAGAATTTCACTACTTACCATTTGCTTGGCATTTGGATATCTAAATTTAGCCCTTTACAACATGGGCTTATGGAGCTGAGCTAGTTGTCAAGGTTGCCTTTACAGGGAACGTGAAGAGGAAAGCATTGCTGTCCTCTGCAGAAGGAGACAGGTGAAAGCTCTTCTAGAGTTTGTGTTTTGACTAAGTTAGATCAGCAGGAGCCTGGATGATCAGCTCAACATTGATGCCTGTGCTGCAGATACCTTGCTGTACTTGAGATGAAGGTACTCCCAGCTCTCCTACACTGGGAGATCACCCCAGGACAGCTCTGAAAACCACGGGTATGGGACCAGCAGAGGAGCCAGGGTAAATCTCCTGTAGTGACTGACCAAGGATGCATTGGGGAACTTGTGCAGCTATAGTTCCATTTAAGCTGTGTGCTTCACAGAGGAATTCCTCTCTGCTTCCAACAACACCTATCATAATAGTCTCGTTACTTTTTTGATGTGGTTCTTGTTTAGTGTAACTTGACATTTTCAAAACAGATCATAGCCTGATTGGATCTACCTGGCAACCACAATATTCCTAAATATTTCTAGTTTAACAAAATCTCAAGAATACCTAACACAGAGTTAGATTTATCTTTTTCATCCCGCTGTCAGGTGATATAGGCACAAGATGCATCAATATTTCTATGCGCAGTAGCAAAAAGCTGACTCTAACCCTTCTGGAGCAAAAAAATACACTACATTTCATTCTTCTAGTTAAGATGGAAAGATAGACATTACAGAGAATTTCAGATATTTGTTGAACAGCAAGATAAAAACCCTTGTCATTTTTAAATAATAAAATTAAGCTTAAATAATATTTTTGGATACTAGGGACCATGTGTCTGAATAAACAGAGAAATAAAAATTATTTTGTATAAAAAGGAATAAGCATTTTATGGTACATTATACTTGCACACATTGCAGGGTGGGGCAAGCCATCTCTGCAGTTATTGGGAAGCATAAAGCTTGAAAAGACTCTCTGATGGCATGTAGCAGAAGACAAAATTATAAGATGGTGCAGGTTTAAAAAAAAGGGGGAATGGGTGGTTTGGTAATGTCTGTGGCGTAAAGGGTGGCTTGTGCTGTACTAATACATATGTTGTTTTGTTTTCTTTCCTTGGGCAATAGGTCAGTCTATAGTGGGATGTAAAGCCATTCTTGTTGGTGACCAAGTCTTTGTGGTGGTGGCACAGCTCTTTGGTGGCTCACACATTTACAAGTTTGATGAAAGCTGGACGAAGTTTGTCAAATTCCAGGATATTGAAGTATCTCGCATTTCCAAGCCAAATGATATAGAGCTTTTTGAGATAGACAGTGAAATGTTTTTTGTCATAGCAGATAGCTCTAAAGCAGGTTTGTCAACAGTGTACAAGTGGAATAACAAAGGATTTTACTCGTATCAATCTCTTCATGAATGGTTCAGGGACACTGATGCTGAGTTTCTCGATATAGATGGGAAATCACATTTAATCCTCTCTAGCCGTTCCCAGGTGCCCATTATACTCCAGTGGAACAAAGCCTCCAAAAAGTTTGTCCCACACAGTGAAATCCCCAACATGGAAGATGTCTTGGCTGTGAAGAGTTTCAGGATGCAAGATGACCTTTACATCACGCTCACAAGATTCATTGGTGACTCCAGAGTTATGAAGTGGAATAACAAACAGTTTGTGGAGATACAGGCTCTTCCATCCCGAGGAGCCATGACACTGCAGCCTTTCTCCTTCAAGAACAATTATTACCTAGCCTTGGGAAGTGACTATACCTTCTCCCAGATTTACCAGTGGGATGGTGAAAAGAAGATATTCAGATTATTTAAAGAAATCTACGTGCAAGCACCACGGTCTTTCACAGCTGTGTCAACAGATCGAAGAGATTTTTTCTTTGCCTCTAGTTTTAAAGGAAACACTCAAATATTTGAACATATCACCATAGACTTGAGTTTATGAAAAGCTGCTGGAGTGAAATTTATGTAGAATGACATTTATACACAAACAAAATGAGACCTTTCCAAAAACAGGGTGCACCTATGGAGTATGATGACATTTTCTGAACTTTTCAAACTTGCATATTAATCAGGGACTGCATTTACTTGGTTACTGCATGACATGTCCAATTTATCCTTTTTCAAAGACACTTAGCAATCTGCAGTCATTCAAAGAGGAGTGCAGTGCATTAGAATTAATGTTGACATCTAAGAGAATGATCTAAATTTTATCCAGAAAACTACCTAGACTTGGACATCTCATAAAAAAAGCAAAGAGTGAGCCATAAAAAGCATAAACTCATAAAAAGCATAAAGCATTGACTCCTAAACTAACATTTTTGTAGTCTAAGTTGTAATATTAGAGCCAGTTCTTCATGGCTGCTGATGAATTGTAAAAGCAGACAGGAACATTTCAGAATACACTGAGTTGTCTCTTCAGATTCTTTCTTTCTGGTTCACAGTAAATCAAAGACATCATTGTAATTCATTGCAGACTGAAGGGAGAGTCAAAATCTATTGCCATTTTTCTTCCATGATTCACTTTTTTTTTAGCAACAAATTGTGCATAACAAGTAGCTCAGCCCACAGTAAATGGGTAGCCAGGAAGAGTGTCTCTTCAGGACTGTGAGATCTTAAAAAGTTAACATAGACAGAAAATACCAGGTCTGCATGATGCCACGAACAAACCAATTACAAATCCCACCCACTCTTTGTTTTAATAGGTATTCCAGAAATCCATTCCATTTTGCCCCAATTCCTACTTTTCCTGATGATTCCCAGTAGACTCCGGGTGTTTAACATGTTATTCTGTTGTGAACTCTCATTCCAGAAGGCAGAGCTTAAGGTTTCCCTGAAACACATATTGATACTGATGCACTCCATGTTGTAGCTCCTCTGTACTCCATGAAGTGATTTATTGTCTAGCATTCCCCGCCCCAGCACAGCTCATTAGCAATAAATTCAGGTTTGGGACATCAAAGTTGTATTTGGGAAATCCTCCTTCTGGCTAAAGTCTAACTGTGACTTCAGTGTCACCAAGTCATCTGAAACCAAGCTGTTGGATCTGTTTCAAACTAGAGCTAATCCTTCCTCCAAGAAGGATTTCTGCTGGGTGCGTCCAGGCTGTCACCAGGTTGCCAATCCATTGAAGGTTAAAGAGGAGGAGGTGGACAGACTGTGCTTCGTTGGTGTTTTGGGTGATTACAGACCAAGGCATTCAGTCATCCTAAATAGGGCAATCCTGGCACACAGAGCCTTTCTCGGGATAGCTGCAATGGACTGTTTTCCTGGAAAGGCTCTTTGCCACCCTTACCCAACAAAATTGTGTATCAGAACTCTTGTTTTTTCACTTACACAACATATTTCTTTAACTTTCCATACCACTTAGTCTTCTAGGTTGTTTTTTTTTATGTCTTGTTGCTGCACTGCTGCCTTGGATAATAGAGAGGCTTTGCATAAAGCAGGAGGAGTGAAGGAAACTGCCCTTTATTCCTTCATACTTAGGCCTTTCTCACCATCCTTCTGCTGAGTGAGTTTCACGTTTTTCCCCTGGACATGTGAAACATGGCCTGTGATCACAATCAGATGTTCTCTTAGGCCTTCCAATATCCAGGGTGTGAAGTGTGTTGCAGAAGAGGATTTTGTATAAGGACTCCCGTGAGGAGTCATAACCTACCAGTGACCTGCCATAGCACAGTCTTCCCCAAATTTTGCCTCCCTGCTATGAAACTAAGTTATTACTGGCTGTCAGAGACATAACTCATTCTGATTTTCAATTATGTGTTAGGTTTGGTTTTTTTCCTACAGAGTTGTTCAGCCTGATTCTGTTTTTAACTACACTGGCAACCTGGCCCATCCCACCCTCAAAAATGCTGTGCTGCCCTCCGAATCCCAGTGTGGTGTCAGTCCCAGTGGTTTAGTCAAGGCCAGTAGATGCAAAGCAATGCTCTGCAATAGGGTTTAGCAATACCTCTCCTAGGATTAAGCTAACAAATCTGACAAAACAAAGAGATTCATATCTGCCAGTGAATGCAACTTCTTACTGTGTTACCAGCTTACTTTTTTAAGTGGATATGGCTGGCAAGCAACATTTATTTAGCCCATGTTGTGGGAAAGCATTTTGTATTGCTTTTCTGTCAAGCATGCAAGTTTCACTGGAGTTAGATATTCTGACGAGGGTGGCATTTCTCAGTGCACCAGCACTTTCTTTTAGGGCTCAGCTGTGAGTTCTAGTCACTCAGGAAGGGGCATCAGTCAGAGTGAAGGGCTAGTTTATAGAAATTGGATCCTTCAAGGGAAGCAAGAGGATGCTGGAGAAAGGCTTGTGTATTGAATACCAGAAGACTGTACTGTTTCAAGAGCCTGGGGGATTTTGAGTCTTGGCTATCAAGTTGGATTAAATTAAAATGGTCTCTGCAGAGACAGGCTTAATAAAGAGGATAAAGTGATCCACAGGAGTCTGGCTCATTCACACAGGACCAGAAGAAGACAGTGAGGGAAATGAATTCTGTGGGCAGGCTGCCGCTTCTGCTGAGTAGCTGTGTTGGTTGGTCAGAAAGCCCAGCTCAGCATCCCTCCCAGCTTCAGGAAGAGCCTGGAGTCAGACACTGGCCTGCCTGTTCTGCTGAGTTCATGGAGGTCAAAGCAGCTAAGAGGGAGGAAAAAAAAAGCACCAGTTGAATTAAGAAAAGGTTATGGTAATTTTCACAGGATCAAACAATGGCAAGGTCTCAAAAAAGAGCCTTGTCCTGCAGTTTCTGCACCCAAGGAAAAGCTGTAGGGTGTAGACATAAAACCAGAAATCACTAATCATTGAAAATACTTTCTGCCTTTCCAAATGCAACCATGGGTTTGTCCCCATTGTCTATATTCTGTAATAGAAACTGTTTTGAATAGTAAATAAAATACGCATATCCATAATTCATTGAAATGTTAGACCATCAGGACAGTGAAAAAGGATAACAGAACATGCCACTGTTAATTTTTGATGTATTCTAAAATACATAAATCTATGTAAAGATTATTAGTTTATATAAGCATTGATTTCATATGCACTAGCTAGAGCAGGAGCATTTTAAGATTGTTTATACATTGAGCTTTTTTTAGTAAAGAGGAGCTGATACAATCTATGCTACTGACATGTGTATGTACTCTTTCAATATATGAATAAAATGTAGTTAATGTGACTAATAGTGATGTGTCACACGTATTAAAATATCCACGTTGTGAGGATGCACACTGCCAGAGGAATGGACAGGGTGGGTAAACGGGTCCCTGTTTATTTATGATAGGGTTTAGCTTTTGACAAGGTGGAGAAAGCCATGCTCAGGTCAGTTAAATCTTTCTTCTGCGCCTGAGGTAGTTCAGACCTCCAAAGTTTTGCTGTTTCCTGATTTTCCCATTCACTCTTTCCTTACACCCCATCTAGTGTTAGCAAGAAAGTAACGCAGCTATTGCTGCGAGTTTCGTTCATGAGCTGTTCTTTCTTAATACAAAGTAAAGAGATCTTGATTTTCAAAACAATAATAAAAAATACTTAAGATACTTAAGTGGATTTCTTACATGCTGAGTAAATAGGAACAAAGCCCTAAAATTACTTCCAAGACTTTCAGATCTTTGCTCTGGTGTCTCTTAAGATTTGTTAAATTTTACGGAATCATTGATATTTACTCTGAAATTGAAAAAAATAAATCAGCAGTGAATACACTTTATTTAAAGCAATCCTTGAGTGTTATCCATTGATCCTGCTAGTCACTAAGACAGGGGGTAATTCTTTTGTTTCATCTTAGTTCTTTAGAAATAGCACAACTCTCTAACTAATTATAGGCTTGTGCAATCAAAGACATGTCTGACATACTATAATGGGATACAATTGCTGGGATCATTGCTTTCCTTTTGGGCATTCCACCTTTTTATGAGTCAGCAGCCCTTGTGGTGTGGTTCATTGAAACTCCATCACAGCTCAAACATCAGTTGCAAACCAACACTGTTTCCCCACCTACCTACCCCTGCTTTCTTTGCCCTTGCTAGGTGAACTTTTTTTTTCACCCATTACCACATTCTTCCAATCTTCCTTGGAAAGTATCTATTACTCCTTCAAAGTCATAGCAAGATGCCAAGAGAAAAGCATTCCTAGAGCAATGCAGGATGGTCACTCCTCTGCAAATTTTTAGGGGAAGACAGAGCAGGGTGTTTTTGAAAGGTCAAGCTAAAGGCAGATGAGCAAGAGCAGCTGTAAGAGTCCCACTCATCCCCTCAGTCCCACTCACTCTTGGCCCACAGAGATGAGCTACTACCACTTCTCCCTCTTGGCAGCACTGCTCACAGCCAGGAATTATGGAGATTTCTTCTTCACTCCCTATCTCAGTGGCAATGGAGCTAAGCTGCTAACACTGGGTGGGTTTCTTTTTTTACTTCCTAGCAGCTCAGGCATTTGACGACTCTTGCATTCCCCATACAGTCAGCCTCCTTTATAAGAAACTGCAGGCTTGACGATCTAATGGACTTCAAAACTGGCCTTTGGAATGGACAAAACCAGCTGGCCACATGATGTTAGATCCCCTACTAAATAAGAGACTGATACTCTGAAAGCAGTTAAAATAGCAACCACAAAAACCTGATCTCTCCCCCTACCTATTCACCCATAGGCCATTGTCATTCTTGCCCCAGAATTGTGTGATGAGGAGTCCAACACGACCACCATGAGCAAGGACACCTTCAACTACATCAAGTTGCTGAGAGCCCTGTCCAACCTGACCTTGAATGTTTCCAAGGTTGGGGCATCCATCACCTCTGGGAAACCTGTTCCAGTGTTACACCACCCTTATCTTAAAAAATTTCTTCCATCTACTCTAAATTTATGGTCTTTTAGTTTAAGACCATTACCACTTGTCCTGTTGCAACAGGCCCTACCAAAAAGTCTGTCCCTGCCTCCTTTAAGTACTGAAAGGACACAATGCGATCTCCCCAGAGCCTTCTCTTCTCCAGGCTGAGCAACAATTACTCTCACCATCTTCATAAGAGATGTGCTCCACCCCTCTGACCATTTTTGTGGCTTTCCTTTGGATTTGCTCCAACAGGCCAATGTCCTTCCCATGCTGGGAACCACACAGCTGGTAGGGTCTCACCAGAGCAGAGTGGAGGCTGAGAATTGCCTCCCTCAGCCTGCTGGCCACATTACCTTTGATGCAGCCTAGGATGTAGTTTGCTTTCTAGGCTTCAAGCACACACTATTGGCACATGCCCAGCTTTTCAACCTCCAGTGACCCCACGTCCTTCTCTGTGGAGGTTGTCTCAATCCCTTCATCCTCTCCCAGTCTGTGTTGATTTTGGGGGTTGCTATGACCCAGGCGCAGCAACTTGCACTTAGTCTTGAACCTCACGGGATTTCCTTGAGCCTGCACCTTGAGCTTGTCCAGGTCCCTCTGCATAACATTCCATCTTTCAGTTTTGTCAGCAGCACCACTCAGCTCAGTGTCTTTGGCAAATTTGCTCAGGACGCACTTGATTGCTTTGCCTATGTCATTAATGAAGATATTAAACTGTTCTTGTCCCAATATAGACTTCTGAGAGACACCACTTGTCACTGATCTCCATCCAGACATTAAGCCATTGTCCACAACCCTGAATGTGATCATACGACCAATTCTTCATCCACCAGACAGTCTACTCATCAAATCCATCTCCCCCCTATTTAGAGAGAAGGATATAGTGGGGAACCATGTCAAAGCCTTTACAGAAGTCCAGATAGACAGCATCTGTAGCTCTTCCTTTGTCCATTGACATACTCACTACATCTAAGTGTCACTTCTCTAAGGCTGCTAGGTTGGTCTTGGAAAGATTGGATGAGAAATTTCTATAGGCATCTCCTTATTCCAGTTTTGTCATGTCAGTGAAGTAGCCTATGTGGAATTTGGCAGAAAGCAAGGAAAGCAGGTGCCAGAAGTTTAATATAAGTAATATTGAAGTAGAGATTAGAAAACTAGAGATGGTGAGGCTGTAGACAAATGTTTAGTTACCTCAAGGGAAACAAATCACATTTTCTAAGCACAGAGATAAATCAATGTGAGATCAGGGAATCTGAGAGAATAAAAAATATCTTTCTAAATAAAGGAAAGTAATAGGAGTGACAGCATGTGAAGTGTGAGTTTACTTAATTACCATGTTGAGAAAGTTTTAAGTGCCTTTCCAAGGTCACTCAGAGAATGCAATCCACATCATTTTCCTTTCAAGAGTCACCCTAGTTTATGCTTAATTAAACTATGCAAGCTCTGCACACTCTAGAAAATGCCCTTTTTATTACATTGTAGGCAATTTGCATTTCTGAAGGGCATTTGGGAACCATGACATCATCAGAATGAAGGGCTTCTGGTAGCATTTCTCCCATTTTTATTCATTTGAAAACTGTTGACTTCTATTGCAAAGTTCATTTCTATTTCCTGCTTGGACATTAGCACTGGATTGTACAAGAATGCTCATTTTCCAACTTCAGTGGCTGTTTCAGTTCTGACTCAGCAGCCTCTTGGGGCTGACTCATTCTCCAGTTGCAGGTGTGCCCTGACAGTTAATTCTTCATTTTAGTCCCATGAATAAAAGGCCAAGGGGCAAGACAGTACTCACCACCCAAAGCTGGCAGGGTCAGCTTGGATGGTGACTGTTCTGGCACATGGATAGAGAAAGCTCCATGTGGACTAATCTCTCTCTTCTGTTTCTTTCTATTTTGTCTTGCCAGTATGGAAAAAAGTTTTTCCAGAGTTTTACAGAAAACAATGAGGACAGGGTGGTATAGGTTTACTTGGAATGCTTCTGAGGGCAAGCTAGAAATAGGCAGAGGAAACAGAAGTTAAATCAGCAACCCTGGTTAATGGCATCTGCCTACTATTTGTTTGCAAACTCTGAAGCCCAGGGGTCTCCTTGGATGCCCATTTTCTCCTGGTTCCTGCTGACTGCATTTCTGACTCTGCTTTGTACTATTAGCATCTGGGGAGAAAACTGCAGGCTTTTCATTTCAGAGAAAGGCTCATTACAATTATCTGTGCCTCTGTCACCTCAGGATCTGATTATGGTGCTTGGGTTGCACCTTGAAATCGTTACAATTAAGACTTAATGAAGTGAGTAACTACAGAGTCCTGCAGTTACTCCCCACAAACTTACTGCAGCTGCCTCTTTCTGAGGAATATCTACCACCCAATTTTTATGATTTGTAAAATTTGGAACTTGTCTTATAAGCCCCCACACAGCTGGGACTGTGAAAGCCTGGCCAGCTCTCCTCTGTCACAAGAACAGACTGGATGAGCTTGGAGTGTATTGCTGGCTGAAGATGGGTGCAGCTAGAATTAAAACAAACAAACAAACAAACAACAAAAACATTCACTGTTTTTTGAGCTGGAAAACGATAAAGAAATCCCGGGTGACAACTGTGTGGAAAGTGGAGAGGGCTGTGCTCACATCCATGCTGAATTCCAGTCTCACCCTATATGATAGAGCAGGTACAAAGGTGCAGGCAGCTGGTGTGCCTGAGCCAGTCCATTACAGCATTGCATGGCTCTAACATGGTTTGTTTCAATGTGCCTTAAGGATGTACCTGACCTAAGCCAGGAGAATAAAGCAAAATACAGAACAAACTGACACTTTAATACCTTTCTGCCACCCTTGGCTTAAAACAGAATGCACATATGTGCAGGCACACTTGCCAATCCTGTGCTGCCCTGCTAGTAACAAGAAGTGATTGGTTCCTTTGCTTTTCTCAGACATGGTTGAAGACAGATTTAGGGGTAAAATGGAAGGTAATAGAGAGTTTATTTTCTTTCAATTTTCTTTCTTTGCCTCTGTCTTCATAATTGCTGGGAGATTATTATGTCTGAATCATCAGACTTAAAGAACCATATGCCATTTCCCCTTAAATGGCAGCTGAGATACTTATCTTTATTGTTGTAGGGTGTCTGGTAGCAACATCTGCAGGTCAGCTGAGGACAATTTGTCTTTTGATATTTTTGACAGACTATCAATGAGGGCCAGCTGGAGCCAATCATGGCCCTTTGGTGTGGTGGGCAGAGGAGAACAAAGAGGTTCTTGTAGCTTGGCACCAGTTACTTGCTGATGTGCTAACAGCTGTAGGGGTAGGGGGGGTGAGAATTACCTTTTGAATTTGGGAGTTTATGAAGATGCTGAAACCTCAAGGCTGCTAAATGGAGCTGTATATGTATTTGTCATTTGGCCATAGGCACTGGCCCTTTTCAGGGAGATCCACTCCAGTGAGCACTGAGAGGGAAGGATCCATTTGCAGTATGTGGACTGTAGAGAGAGCTGTGCAAATCAAGAAGAGCTCTCTGCAGTGAGAAACGCTGCACATTTGCTGCAGTCATCAGTAGAGGCACAATAGATTCCTTAGGAAAAAATGCAGGAATGTTCACATTTTCAGCTGCTATTCAATTCCTTATGGGTGCTGTCTTTAGTGTTTGCTTTACTGAGACTCCTCTCCAGGTTTTAGTTAGTGAACTGAATATTAATTTTGTCTTCTACATTTGTTGTCTACGTTGGTCAGACCTGTGATAGGAAGGATCATCAGAGACAAGGCATTGTATTGATTAAATCAATTCCACGTTATTTGCAGCACCAAAGTGTTCCTAAGTATAGACTTAGCTTAGTGACCTTAGTGAATGTCAGCAGTCAGTTAAGTCACCACTCAGCACTGACACTGGAGCTATTTAGGAAGTAATGAGTTGGCACAGCACACTAACTTCTGGAATAACTGGGAGCTTGCTAAAGTCTGATGCATGCCCCACATAGAAGTATAATTTAGCGAAGAGGGTGAGTCACTTATGCTCCCAAGTGCAGCCCAAGGTTCAAAGTTTGTCTTCACTAAAAACATCTCAGGCTCATCTATGGGTACCCTGCTGTACTTGCTTGTCCACACTGACAGGATTTACCCTTTAAGCTGAAGAATACCAACTATCTGTAGTTATCCATGAACACTGACACTGAGGTAAACACTGTAGAAATTATCTAGAGTGGTAACAACTGTGACAAAATGGTCTTTCACAAGCCCTTTGATCTGAAGTAACTCATGAATTGCTGACAGTTGTCTCCCCATGGACGGGCTAAGGAGAATGCTTATTGGGGCCTCTATTATTTGTAGCAGCTTGGGTGAGAGGAAAGCTCAACCCTCCGTAAACCCAAGGGGAGACAGGGTCTGGATCCCAGTCCTGGTGCTCCCCAGAGCCCACACTTGGAAATGAGAATAGATAAGCAAGCCCCTTTCTTTCTTGGAAGTTATGGGTGGTTATTTGACACAGGCAGCATCCAAGGGTGTCCAGGTCCTTGGGGAAAAGACAGAATGTTATAAGCATATGGATTTAAATTCCTCCAAGCAACAGAAAATTCGAATGGGAATTCCTTGGGGAGCAGCTCCTCCCACCGGGGGAGGGCACCAGCATGCGGCAACTGCTCCTCTAGCTTATTAAGTACAAAACAAATTTCAGTCAGAAACATCTGATTTACATGAACAATTCAGCAAGATAAACTGGAAGGAAGATTGTTCCAGTTGGTGCAAACCCCGAGCGATGGGATTTAGACTTTCTCTTCCTTTACTTGGTAAAACCAGGCAATTGTTGTCACTGAGAAACCAAGGCACAGCCCAGTTACAAACCATTTTTTGTGGGAAAGCAGATGCCCAGATGGTCACAGCGCCTTTCCACACTCCCTGCTTTTTGCAGCATGATCTTGAGTAGGTACTGAAATGTGCCATCTCAGTGTGCCAGGCAACCCTCCAGTTACAGACATGACCTCCAGTAGGAATAAATCCTGCATAATTCTGCATTTTTGTTCATGTGCTCAAATCAAAATTCAGCTTCAGTCTGAGGTAGCTTCTGAGAAAGACAGACTACTTCTTTCACCAAGTTTATTCTCTAGTGTCAACAAATCAAATCTGAATTTGCTCAGTTTAAATGTATTTTCAGAAAAATTCACTGTTGGATACATCCTATTACACAAGTGTCTGAAAATCAAAGGAAAAACGATTAGGAAAGGATTCTATCTTCTGGTTTTTTACTGTTTCTTCTCGCTCTAAAATCCTTCACATGCAGATGTTGATGGTTTGTCAAGCACACAAAAAGCAGCTCAGTTTCTGCAGATGCAAGAAAATAGAATATCTAAAGAAATTGCAAAGAGTGGAAGCAAATGAAAGATCTTTTTCAATAATGTGCAAGGTTACAGAAAACAAAGATATTCATAAACCCCCTAAAAGTGAATGCAAAGCAGTGAGATTGTATTTACTTGAACAAGAGAGCTATCTTTTGTCTCTTTGTATTTAACCCCAAATTATTTACATTGTCTCCCATGGCAGCAAAATCAATCCTTTGTAAGCATATTTGCCTTTTGCAAGTAATACCTATCACAATAAAACATATGACATTTGTTGTCAAGACCTGTATGGGTGTTATAGATGGAAATTGGAGGTAAAAAAGAGCTGGTTTATTATACCATGAGTTCAGCACACCAAACTACTTAACCTCTTGTCTTTAGTCTTTCAGTCTTCAGGTCAGCACACATTTGAAGCGTGGCCAAGATTAGATTACATGTCCTTTTGCATGGACTAGAGATTGCCTAGTAATGACCTCTGAGCCCAGTTAAAATCTGGAGTAAAAAATGACTGCACATTGCTAGGGATTTCTGCCTCATCCTGCTTGGCTGCCCACTGAGAAAGACCATGCAGGTAGAGATTATGAACAGGTTGTTAAATGCCTTTCAAGAAATGGCATGAAAGAACAACTTCAACTAGTGCCCGCTGTGGTTGGTTTTCTTCCAGGCTGATGGTTAGGTAGGTGAGACAAACACCAAGAGCAACACATTTGATCCGTGTGACTGTGAAACTGCTGGGGACCAAGAGGAATGGGAGACCAGGGAAATTTACCCCCCAACAGGGGCTCATGGCTGAGACAAAGTATTGTACTACTGTACTACAGCACTACTGGACAGTTAGATCCTCAGGTCTTCACACTGCACGTGGTTTTTTTGGGCTGGGCATCATTGCACTGTGCACTGAAGCAGGTGTGCCACTGTGCTTCAGTGACTGTAAATATGGTATCCTTGCTAAAAAATTCAGAAGTATAGGTCCTCCTTTTTGCTTTCTGGCTCTTTGAAATGGAAAGATTACTTCAAAGATCATTCCTTCCCTAGTTCTCAATTCCTCTGTTGACACCTGAGATCTATGATAAGCAAGATAGGGTCACGAGCAGCTCAGGTAGTGGAGGGAGGGAGCCCTGTTCTGGAGACAGAGGTGGTTTCTGACCAGGCAGACCATACATTGTGCTAAGCCATCTCTGCTCCTCTCTTGGTGCAGCCCAGTCCCAGAGATAGGGTGGAGTAACCATGCAGACATGTACCACTGCTGAGATGGTGCTGGGGAGGGCTAGGGAGGACAGCAGAGCTGCACTTCAGTGAGTTCTCAGCTGTTTAACTGCCTAATAAATTGCATAATTATGGTAGCTCAAGAAGTGACTTGGGGCTCTTCAGGTGGGAAACAGACCTGCAAATACCAAAGGACTTCTGCAAATTGTGAGGAGGGAAGAGTGGATGGGAAAGAATCTAAACCACCTATCAAAGAGGGGGAATTAATGTTTTGCTCTTTATTTGTACATGCTTTCTTGTTGTATTCTGAGCTTCTGACTGCATTCCCTTCTGCTAGGCAAGACATTCCTCTTTGTAAACAGCTTCAGGGAATATAGTCAGATGTTTTGGACAAATGGGTGTATTCAGTCTTCTGGGGTTTCAGGATGCAGGTTTAGCCCATTCTATTACTCATTTGGTTGCTCTAAGTACCCTGAACCATAATAATCTGACTGCATGGCAATGCTGTCAAATATTTCTAAAACAGTAGTGGAAAACACATCATATGCTGTGAAAACCTTTGCAAGTTCAGTCACTGCATATTTCTACCTAAGACTTACATCTTACTCCATTGTGTGGTTGAAGATAATGGAAATCTGAGACAATTTTCTTCCAGCAGTTTTTCTTCTAGTACTGCTGTGCAGTTCTGAGAGGGCTTTTCACTCTGAACCCTGCATAATCTATGCCCCCAGAACTGCAAGAAAAATATGCTGAAGAAAACCAAAAAACAGTAAACATTGGACTTTCCACCCTGTGATTTTCCTCACTATTGGTCTAACTTATGCTTCCAAAGACTGTCCATTTATTTCGTCCTGACTGTTAAAGCTCCTTTTCTCTCTTATTCCTTCTTCCTACAGTTCTTTCACCCTACAATTGGTGTGGACAGCTAAGATGAAGGAAGGAAAAAAATGCAAGACCTCTACCAGGAACCTCTTGCAAAAGGAAATTTGAGGTACCTCTGTGGTATGAGGGTAAGAAGGTATTTTGAGAGGTCTTCCTGTCTTTGTCTTTATTGTTTGTCAGACAGACAATAGCAGAACTAAAGTGATAGTCTGAAATAATTCCTGGGACTACATCCCTCAAGCCTTTATGTGGTGGTAGCATTCAAACAGGGCCGACTTATCCCAGTCTCTGCCAGCCCCATTTGAATGGGAATGTCTCAACCCATTCCCAACAGCAGGCTGAGCCACGTGAGCAATTTTTCAGCAAAGTAAGCCCCAAGGGCACTTCTTGCCCCCTGTGTGTTGATTTGATTAATAGGCTGGACTGAGCAACATTGTCTTCTCAGAGAAACCTGACGTCACTGGGAGGGTGCAATGGCTGCTTTCCAAACCCTGCAGCAGGGAGGACTAGAGCATAGGAGCTGACTTACAGAATTGTCCTCATACGCAGTGACAAAGGAAGCAGGGACATCAGTCACAAAGAGACCAGGGCTTTGACAGGGTCAGTTGATGATCTACAGCAGCTGCATTTGGTTTGCAGTCAGTTCATGCTACACTTCAGATGTTTATGTGTCTTTTTGGGATTTTTTCTCTTTTATCATATCCACAGAATTATGCACATTGTTCCAGTTGCTGTGTATATTCCAGCCTGAAAAATTGTTCTCTTTCAAATCCCTGGTGGCCTGCTAAAGCCCCAAAACAAGCTGCAAGGATTAATTCCTCCCCAGATAAGATTTTCCTAAACCCTAACAGATAATTTGTTTGAAGTTTAATTTTAGTCTGTTATTACACACACGGGCCTTATCTTCATTCAGAGTAGTTAGCAAAATTAAACAAGCCTCTGCAAACAGGAAAGGAAGCATGAAAGAGCCCTAGCACATCAGTAACACTCAGAGTTAAAGGCACTGATGGTAGGCTTATGCAGTGCTGGCAAGTCTGAGCCCTCAGGGGACTAGTGGTTTGCCATGCTCTTCGTGACCCATGAAGCAGAGGTGCATCCTCCCCTCTGTGATCTCATGGTGCTCAAGCTGCCTCTGCCATAGTCCATGATAAGGTACCTAAGCCTTCATGATAAGGTACCTAAGCCTTGCCCCTTCTTCTAGCTAACAGGATGCCTCACTCCATGGTTTCCCAACTCTTGCCTTTCTCCCTACATCCCAGCAGCTCTGAGCTTGCCCCCTAAGATTGAAGAAATTACAGCAGCTGTGCTCAGTGGAACAGAGAAGGAGAGCAAGGCCACATCACATCTTGTGTAATCCTTTGAAATGTTCACTGAGTCAGTGGTACCACAGATTGAAGTCTATCCTAACTGCTTTGCACAGGGGGTCCGTAACCTCACCAGTGGGCTGAACTCTTCCCTTTTATCCATCATGACACAGGAGCCAGGGGAGAAGATTGGCTCCCTATTGCACCACTTTGTAGATAGGATTTGGGACCTCAGTTTTCAAGGCATAGGAGGGTGTCTGAACACATTAGCACTGCTGTGTACTCCTGATCAGGGTGATGTTTAAGGGAATACCCAGACAGGTCCACATTTGTGCTATTTCACCTCAGCCAGCAATGTCTGAACCAGAGCTCAGCTGAGAATGTTGTACTTCATATATAGTCTTGTCATTACAAAAAGCAAGACTCTTTTCAGGAAGTGCTCTGAAAGTCTCTCTTCTCCATCTGCAGTTATACAAAAATTCCAGATCTAGAAAAGGGACTACTATTACTAGTGACTTGAACCAACGTGGAAAAGGAGCAATGCTGCTGATCTCTGCCTTTAAATCAGGTTCTTTCTTCTTCAGCACTGCTATGACCACCTAGGTTCCTCTAAAGAGCACATAAGTAATTTTGCTGCACTGAAGCTGAAAGGGATACTTGGAGCTCTTCAACTTAGGATATGATTAGAACTCAGGACATAATGCTGAACACCTGAGTTACATTTTCTACTCTTCCCCAAGTCTATAGGTCCATGATAAGTCACTAAGGGCTAGACTGAGAGGATTATCAGAAGAATGTGTCAATAGGTCCCTTGAGCATCCAGCCAAACTGTCTGAGGGCTGCCCTGCCCCTTGCACTGCTCTTAGGTAGAAGCAGACATCTCAAAAGAGATGAGAAATTGTGGTGGCCATTGTCATATTTCCTAATAATCCAAATGTATTATCAATGTAGTAATCTAATTTATTATTTTCCTATGGGTATAAGAAATAATTATGATTAATGGCATTGTTAATTTTTAAAGAAAAGGTTATAATTCAGACTCTCTTTGCAAATCAGTAGAACAAAAATTAAGCAAGCCGGTCTAGATTAAGGTTGTACAGTAATCTCCCATCCACACACTCTACCTATATGTAATAATATAAATGCATTTATAACAGTTAACCAGCTATTTCAGTGATTACAGGTGTGCCACATACGTTTCAAGGACAAAGTAAAAGAGTGAATATCACTACTTCTTCATATTTCTCATAAATGTGAAAAATCTAGTGTTTCTACCACAGAAATACAGACTTGTTAGTCCTTGTAAAGGCAGTCCTTGTAAAGGCAGCCTGTGGCATGGGAAATCCTGTATCTGAACACCAATATGATGCAATTCAATAAAAGCCATTGCATTCAGCCATTATTTTTGTGGATGGAGAATTGACTGTGTAATTTTACTTAGGGCAGCCTGCAAAAAGAAGCTCTAATAGCCAGAAAATGTCTTCATTCTCCCTGCCTTGTAGTATGGATAGGTCTGTGTAGATTTAAATGGAACAGAACAATTTTTCTCCTGGTTAAGTATTACACAGCAAAAGAACAAGAGGCAACAAACACAAGTTGCTGTAATGGACATTCTAGTTAGATAGAATCACAGAACAGGTAAGGTTGGGAGGGAGCCCGTTAGGTCACCACTTTCTTCTATCATCAGACAGAAGGAAATAAATTCATTCATTGTGGTGAAACACTGCACTGTGTTGCCCAAGGAGGTTCTAGGATCTCTGTCCTTGGAGACTCTCAGAACTAGACTTCACAAAGCCTTGTTAACATGACCTAACTTTGACATTTCTCATGCTTTGAGCAAGGTGTTGGACCAAATGAGCTCCAGAGGTAATTTTTATAGTTCTATGACTTTATGATAGACAAAAAAGTGCTTTGATGCATTAGTTGACAAGGTTTTTTTATACTACCAAGAGGGAGCAATGCGTTTCAGTTCACATACATGAATACACACACTATCCTGGAGGACTAAAGGCAGGACAAAAAAATACCATACAGGCTTCAAATACCTCCATGCAATTTCACAACTTCAGGGAGCAGCCTCCTGCTCTGGGTCATGAGTGGGGCTGTTCCCTAGAGGTTAGAACACATCTTTTGTAGAACATCTGAGAGACCGAGTTCTATAAGTAAAAGTGAAATTGGAAGTAATTTGATCAGAATTATATTTTCAGGCTTTCTCCTTGCACTCATTTTATGTACTTTTCCCACCTTTCTTCCTTTTTTTTTCCT
>VZUI01043108.1:0-30525 GCA_013401135.1 Cettia cetti
AGCACAACCAAGGGTGGCTGCAGGGAGGAACAAGAAGGATGGGCCCTGACAGCCTGCAGCTGCCATTGGACAATTCAACCCCAAAATGCAAATGGACCCAAACTGATCCCAGGGTGAGGCCTGGGCACCCTTTGTCCATTTTGGGACCATTTTGGGCCCCCCTTGGGTGCAGCCCTGGCCAGGCTCTTGTCCTGCCCAAGGTGTGCCCTGAAGGCCTTTCAATCAATCTCTGCTTTATTCTCTGCTCTGTGCAGGCTCTGCTCCAGCTCAGCCCTCCCAAGGCACCAAAGGAAGGTCAGGAAGAACAGTCCTCTGTGGCTCTGAACCCTTTTTCTAACTCAAATGACTCCCCATGTTTTGCTCCACCACGGAGCTGGAATCCAGCAACCACAGGCAGAAACCCATCAGGACCAGATTTTGTCCATTCTCCTTGGAAGGGACAGCCCAGGGAAGGATGAAGGATTTAGGTATCAACCAGCACACCCTGTTCATTACCCAAAAAGGGAAGAATTCTTCTCTCCTGTTTGAAAAAATCTCCATTGACAAGGACTTGCTACCAGCAGTTATCCCAGAAATGATGTTTTGGGTGAGAGCTGGAAATTTGATAGTACCACAGAGCCAGGAACCTCCACAAGCACAGGGCACACGTAAAGATGTGCTGCTGTCTCTGTTCAAGCATTCAGCCCATCCAGAATCATGATAAAAATCAAATCATTTGGTTTCTACTTGCCAAAGGTACACAAAAAATGAACTTCTTGGTGCTATGAGTCTGTAGCAGGAACAGGCAGCTGAAGAATGTCCCAAAAAAAACCCAAACCCAACCACCCAGCAAGGCATTAAATAAATTAAAATTACAATGAAAATGTAGTTGGATCTTGTAGCTATAAAGTGACAACTATAAATGTTATGCAGACAAGTGAAGAATCCAAATTCTCTTTCAGACAAGTGGAGGCAGAACACATTGCAGAGCTCGTACGGTTCCTCTGGATCCAAGCAAAATTCTCACTGAAACAAACATCTTCATTTTGCATAATCTGGAGCTGTGAGCAGCTGAACACGAAATGGAAAAGACAAGTGAAGGATAACAGTCAATGAGCTGTTTTCTACAGAAGGAGAAGGGCCAAGCAGAAGCTTCTTGATGAGCAGAGGTGCTCCCCACACCAGTGTGGGAAATGGATCTGTAGAGAATTCTCAAAGCCTGGCAGAAGGCTCACATAGTTTGCATCCCGTGTCCTACTACAATACATCTTTAATTGTTCTATTTCTCCAAAATATCTAGCCTATTAACATCATTGGGAACTTGTTTCTAGTTCCATTTCTCTCTCAACAGTGTCTGTCCTGTCCCATGGCCTTTCTCAGTCAGCATATTTTATCTCAGAGTTTGAATGCAGATGCACAGGACTGTGTCAGCTTTTGGTCAGGCTTTGGGGATTCTCTGCAAATCCATTTCCCACAGCACCCCACACAGCCTCACTGTGGGGAGCACCCACAAGCCCTTTGGGAAATGCTGCTTCCACACCTTGTTCAGGTGGCCTGGGAAGATCCACCCTGGCACAGGGCTTGGAAGGTCCCAGAAGGGCCCTGGCAGAGGTGAGAGGCACTGCCTGGGCAGAAGACATTGAGGATGAAACTATTTTTAAAAAACTCCACTTTCCCTCTGGAAGGCTTCCCAGGGAGAAGAAAAGAGCAGAGTAAAACTTTGGTCTTCCTGATAGACTGAACTCAGTCCCAGAGAGTGAAGAGAGAGGAGGAAGATGTCAGAAAAGGGAACTTCTGATAACAAATGTCCTCACGTTTTTAGCAGAGGGAATTACAGGATCACAGAATGGTTTGGATTGCAAGGGATCGCAAAGAGCACCTCATTTCAAATCCCTGCCACAGACAGACACCTTCCACTATCCCAGGGTGCTCCAAGACCCTTCCAGCCTGACTTTGGACGCTTCCAGGGATCCAGGGGCAGCCACAGCTGCTCTGCTCAGCTGTTCCCAGGTGGAATGCCTGTGGATGGCAGAGGGAAGGAGGCAGAGTGTGCCATGAGCCAGAACATCTGCTGTGCATCCACTCACAGCTTCACTGGAGCAATGCCTGGAAAAACCCTCTGGAGGGGCCCAGGCCAAGCTCCTGCTCAGGCTGGCTCTGGCCGTGGCTCTGTCCACCAAAACCCTGCTCCCCAAGGTGAGCTCTCAGCCCCTCTGGGTGCCCTGCTTGAGGGCTGTGCTGTCCTTCCACTGAAGGAGATGATTTTTGTAAGAAATGTGTCCAAGCAGAACCTCCCAAGCTGCAGTTTGTCACGGTGGAGAACTCACTACACACTGCCAAGATGGAGAGCAAAGCTCTGTCCTCTCCTGGCTGCACAAATCCCCTCCTTCCCTCTGTGCTCGAGGGGCAGAACCAGAGCTCTGCACAGAGGAGAACTTGCAGATCCCACCGAAAATTCTTCTGCACCATCCCCAGCCTTGCCCAAAGGCAGAGTTCCATCCACAGCTCCACTCGAGGCACGGAGAAGAGCAGAGTGCTGGCAGTGCCACAGCAGGAACAGGCTCAGCTCTGCACTGATCATCCCCATGCCAAATTCCCAGGGATCCAGAGAATTCCATGGAGACTGTGAGCAAAGGAGTGATTCAACAGCTGTTGTTTGCGTGCGTGGATTTGCACTAACAAGGAGAAATGTCAGCCACAGAAGGGCTGGCTCCAAATTCAGCGCCTTAATCCTGATTTCTGGGAAAAACCAGAGCACCAAACATGAGAAACTGAAATTCCCAGGAATGATGCCACAAATTCTGACCTGCCAAGCCCTGGTCCTTGCAGCAACGAATGTACTCAGTGCACCTCTCATGGCTGAGCATAATACAATGGCAAATGTTGAATTTGGGGAATTCTCAGTGCAAGTGCTTACATAAAACATCTCACTGCTGACTTTTGGCGTGATTTACTTAAAATATCACCTCAGAACTTTGGCTGCTGCTGCTCCCAGAAGTCTCTTGGCTGATGTTAACAAGGGAGACTCTGAAAAATAGCTTTCTCCTGGCTAAATGACAGACTTGTAATCAGGAATGATGGTTTCCCTCTCTCCCTGAACAACTTATTGCAGAACCATGAAAGCTCTAATTTCAAATAAAAACTCTGTATTATATAAATTAACACTAAAATTTTCATTAGTCAACAATGTTAACAGCATTTATTGGGAGTGATAGTATTAATGGGAGATGCTTCTATTTAAAAGGCAGTGGAGTGAAAGCTCTCTCAATCAATAATCTTTCTGTGAATATTAATTGCTTTTCAATACCCCTGTTGTGAATTTTTCCAGGAAACCTGGCCCAGCAGTAACAGATCCCTGTTCCCAGGCAGGAGTGGCACATTGGGGCAGCAGATGGGAGCTGCACATCAACCTGAGCAGGGGATCTATTTTTGTCCACATAATGAAAAGTACTTTTGTCAGAGTTGTCATGGAAATTGAGAGAGACAAAAAATATTGGTCAAAATAGAAAACGATCCAAAGGGCTGGAGGACGAGCTCTTCTCTTTGCAGCCCACACTGTGATCACCTCTGGTGGCTGGAAACAGGAGGGGCTTGAGTTTATAGCTCAAAATGAGACTTTTTCAGCAAAACAGGGTTCTCCATGCCATGTCAGGGAGAGGATCCACCATCTTCTCACAGAAAGTGGTTTTTCCTTCACTGAGTCAGAGAGGAGTTGCTGCATCAGCCCGGGTTTCTCTGACAGCTCCTTGTCTCAGCAGAGGCAGAGTTACTGTGGGGCTGGAGCCTCAGCAGCTCCCTGGGGTTCACACATTCCCAGGGGCTGAGCTCCCCACTCCCTGCAGCTGCAGGAAGCACAGCAAGGATCAGCACAGCTGTAGGACAGGAATGCTGGATGCCACCACCGAGCCTGGCAGCTCTCCATCCACACACAGCCAAGGATCTGAGGGAATGGGGGGAACTTTGGGGGGACAGGGAGGACACCCAGGGAGGAGAGGAACCCCCAGAATCCAGAGGAGCCTTTGGAGAAGGGAACAGCTCCACAGGGCTGCAGTCACTGCTGCTGCACACATCTCCTGGTGCCACACACAGCACTGCAAGCTCTGGACATTTCTTAGAGGCTTGCTCTGATCACTACAGGGAGCTGTTCTAAGGAAACCATCTGCTCAAACTGGCCTCAAGTTTAGGTTTTGCTTCATAAGATATTATAAAACCCTAAAAAACCTCAAACACGTCTATGAATGCCATGTTTTCCTCCCCTCAGTTCCAATAGAAATTATCCTTAAATTAAAAAAAATTAAATTAAAAAAAAATTAAAAAAAAAAAAAAGAGAGAGAGAGATTCACCTGGCTAGAGAACAGCTCTGGGGCAGGGCAGGACAAAACAAGCTCATTGCTGTGCCCTGTACTGACACAAACAGGGTGAAAATAAAACAGTAAAGGCAGAGCTGCCAGAACACTCCAGACATCCAGTCACCACCTCCCCTGCAACAGCATTTTAAAAGACAGAAGGAAATCAAAATAAAGGAAAATGAGGGTTTTTGTAAAAGCTGTCATTATCTTTTGAGGTTTCAGGTTATATCTGGTTTTTACTTTCAGTTTTTACTTCTATATCTTGCTTTTCTTTTAAAAAAAAACCTTGTGCCTCTGCTTTAAAAAATTACGTTCTGTAGGGAACACACTGAACATCAAACATCTCTCTATAAAAATCACACAACCTGACAACACTGGAAAGAAATGATATTTAATATTCTCCCAGTTGTAATAATCTGTGAGATGATTAAATCCTGATGATTAGTCACGATTTCACTCGCAGAATTAAGGAGCTGTGGAATTTATGAATTGAGTTACAGAGTTTTTAAGCAGAGATCCACAGAGGTGTCTGTCTGTGGGCTTGAGGGGCTTGGAGGGGCTCCTGGATGAATTTTGTGGTGGGGTTTGGTGTCCAAGGTGGGATTCAGGAGAAGGTTGGACCTTGAAGATCTTTCCCAACCTTAAAAACTCTACAATTCTGCCATTCTCTCACACAATTTGTAAAGGTCTTACACTTACAACGCTTACATAACTTTCAGCAAGCATTCATAACTCCTTTCCTTCATTTCCTGCAGCTGGCCCAGGAGGCTTTAGGAAAACCAGCATCCCCACAGCTGGAAAATGACAGCTCCTGGAAGAATGGCAAAGCCAGAGCTGCACCTGGCTTCAATTGATAGATTGGATCGTTCAGGAAAAAGACATACAGGCAGATGAATTGCTCCATTTAAATACTACTGTTAACTAGAGGAATTAATGCAGCAGATGATGGATTATTTACAATCTCTCCCATCCCAGGTTTTGGGTTGTATTATTCATACACTGAAGGTGTTATTTTCTGTTTAGCCGCCCTACCAGAATAATTTAACTCATAAGAAAAATCTCTACCAAAGGTGAAAATAAAGATTTGATGGGGTATGCCAAGCTTCAATCACCTTTCAACACAAAAATGTTATTTTAACCCTCCTTATTTTGCTCATAAAAGCTGACTGACAAGCTCAAGGCACCCTATGCCCCTGTCTCCCTTCAAACTCCTCCTTGCTGCTTCTACATTTTAATGGGGACAGAAGGTGTGCAGAGCCTTGCCACAGCATTGTACAAACCCTCCCTGTTTATCTGCAGGGTCCCAGGGCATCACAACACGCAGGGTGGACACCACAAGCAGTCTGAGGAGAGATGGGTGGGATCTCAGCACCTTTCCTAGGAAAATTTCCAGTGAAATATCATAAATTAAGCAACGATGGCTTCAGCACTCACCTCCTTCCCAGCAGGACGTTCTTAGAGCCAGCTCCACTCGATGGGAAAGGTCAGTAAGGGAAATGAGGCTTAGTCACAATCTTTGTGTTCTCATTGCTTACAGCCACCCACCACCTTTTCCTCATTTTGCCTGAGATGTTTCCCAGATGGGTTCATGTTGACATTTTCTCTGCATTTTCTCAAAAGGTTGTTCAAGTGGGTTTGAGAGCGGGCCTTGCAAAGTCAGGCTGTTCTCCCAAGCCATGCTTTCCATCTTTCCTCTTCACTCCTGGATGCCTCTCAGCAAATCAGGGACACACAGCCAGAAGCTGGGCACGGGTCCCCGAGGGCAGCTGAAAGGTGGCACTTGTGTATTTCTGAAAACTTCCCTGGATTTGGTTGCTATAAATCCCAGATGGGTCAACACACAGCAAAGCTGAAAGAGCAAATATGTCCCATTGTCTGCAAGAGTTCAGCTGGAGCAGCTGGGAAGTTCTGGAGGTCCGTGGTTCTGCCCTGATAAATGGACACAGATGTGTGGGCTCGTCCCCTGATGAGATTTCTCCCAGCTCTTCACCCTGATGGTCTCGCTGAGGTTTCATGGTGGCACCAGAGCAGGAGTGGCCCCCAGAACAGGCAAGAGAGGGAATGAGATGCAGAGCTGCTCCTGGCAGAGCTGGGGCACCCACCCCGAGCTCCTCCCCAGCCCTGGGCACAGCCTTGCCCCAAGGACCTCGGGGATGGCAGCTGCAGCACCCAGTGCCAGCCCTGCCCTGTGCCACAGAGACTTTCCACTGCCTGCTGGGAATATTTCCTGCACATTTCTTCTCTTTACTGACACAGGCACCCAACTGCTTTTTCCCTTCCAGAGGACACTCTTGGAGATCAGACCCTCCTGGCCTCTCAATCTTGAGGTCCTCAGACATAACTTTGCCCTTTTCCTCTCCTCAGTCTCCTCTCACAGTTGTGCTTCAGGTGTCTGATACTTCTGAGCACTCCCCTCTGGCCTGTCCCCACAAGGGCCACACCTCGGAATGCAGCACTCAAAGATCAGCCCAGACTGCAGCCCAGGCTTGGCCAGCTCTGGGTGAAGGGCAGAGGGCGGCCCCAGGGCTCCTCTTGGGGTGCTGAGGTGCACTGATGCTCTGTGCTCACATCAGGCCATGAGAGTCCCCAAAAAAGGCCATCCCATGTTTCCCAACCTGGGGAAAGCTCTGTTTTAACCCCCAGGGTTCCAGAGGTCACTGCCAGGGAGAGGACACGGGGAGAGGGCTCTGTCACACACTGAGGAGCTCCAACAGGTCCTTCACCACTGAATCACAGAATTGTTTAGGTTAGAAAGGACCTCTGAGAGCACCAGGTCCTCAAATGCCACAGCCACATGGCCGTTCCCTCTGCTCCTGTCCCTGTCCCTGGGAGCAGAGCCCGACCTCCCCTGGCTGTCCCCTCCTGTCAGGGAGTTGTGCAGAGCAGAAATTCCCCCTGAGCCTCCTTTGCTCCAGGCTGAGCCCCTTTCCCAGCTCCCTCAGCTGCCCCAGCCCCTTCCCCAGCTCTGTTCCCTTCCCTGGACACTCTCCAGCCCCTCAATGTCCTTCCTGTCCTGAGTGTCCCAGAGCTGTCCCCACACTGGAAGTGCCCCAGCAGTGCCAGCACAGGGGATGGGCACTGCCCTGGCCCTGCTGCCACAGCCCAGGTGCCACTGGCCTCTTGCCCACCTGGGCACACCTGGATTCAGGTGCAGCCTCTGTCCCCAGCCTTTCCCAGCCCCTCTGTCCCAGCCTGGGGTTGGTGTGACCCAAGGGCAGGGTGAAGCCATTACTTCCCTTTCCTTCCATTTAGAGGGTGAAGAGGCTTTTACACTCCAAATGCTCAGCTGACAGCAGGCTTTGTGTCAGGGTGGATTGAGAGGGAAAGACAGAGGCTGTAGAGCATCCAGAAAAACTCAATTTCCACTCTGCAATCAAACCGACAAAAGTGCGTCCTTAAATATTTGATGCGATGGCAATCTCTGCCGTATTTCAGATAAGCATCAGATCGTTAGCCAGCAGGTTAGCAAAGAAAAGGGGGGGAGAAAAAGGTAAAACCTTCTCAAGTAGCATTTCTGTGAGACGTTGGGAATATTTCTCTGAGACTTGATACAGAGGACAGAAGAATGTCCTTAGGAAACTTCTAGATGAGAGCAGATAAATGCCCATTGAAGTGTCACAATCAATGTTTTCTATCAAAGATGCTCTAAAAGGCTGTACATCTGAAGGACTGAGTTAATGGAAGATATTTAATTAAGACTATGATTTTTTGGCATGATAATAATTCTGAATGTAGAAGGGAAGCTGTGAGCTGCGAGCCTTTCCTGTCTGACCAGGCTGATCAAAGGACATTGCATATGCACAGAGAGCACAATGTATGCAGCAGATTGTGTCACAATGAATCTTGGAGAAGAATGAAAACTTTCCTCATCTAAAAAGTGCAAGAAGTGAAAGTTGGGAGAGAGATTTTTTTTTGTTCTTTTGTCCCAAAAAAAAAAAAAAAAAAAATCCAGTTTTCTTAAATGCAAAATGTATGATTTGGTATTTTATCTCCTAAGCCACATACGCAATCTTATCATCTGCATTCTGCAAAATTATAAATATGGAGTTAATATACGACTTTGTCTAGGGCTGTTCTCCTCCTCGAAAGCTGAATTCAGTACTTAGAGCTCATTATTCAACATCACATTTATTAAACAATGCCCTTTCAGTGGCGTTTTCATATCTACATAATGAAAATTCTTCCTCTTCAGAAAAAGATGAGGGAAGTGATTGGGATAAGAAGTAATCCAAGCTGGCCAGGTGTACTCCTGCTGTGCATTAACTGGCTGCACTTATCCCGTGGGACACATCTGCATTCAGCACTGAAGAGGCACTGCAGGAAACATCACAAAGGAAATCAGCCTGGGGAAATGCACATCCCGGCGAGGCTGCTGGGGACAGCTGGACACGGGGACAGCCACGTGCCCCACGGGGAGCCAGGGACCACAGGGTGACACGAAGGAGCCGGAGCTGGGATGGCTGGGGTGGCAGTGACCCCTCCAGAACAACCCTCACCCTCTCCTGGATTTGGTTTTGGCCAAGGCAAGCCTGGCAGTGAAGCCAGTGAAGCTGGAGAAGAGCCCAGCTGGCCCAGGGGATGCTCAGGGGGTCCTTGCCAGGTACACGCCCAGAGCTCTGCTGCACCCCTGGCAGCAGCAGCCTGCTGTGACCCTGCCACGCCCTGTCAGGCTGTGCCTGAGCCACTGCTGGCCGCAGGGGCCAAACTCGGGCCTGAACCCCCAGAGCTGCTCGCCCCCAGGTGAGGCTGGGTCAGACCTGGGGCAGGAGGAGCCCAGCACAGCCAGGGGAAGGTGCTGCTCCCTCCCTGCCCATCTGCTCCTCAGTCTGTGCCTCCAGAGGGTGGCCAGGCACAGCTCAGGCTGAGCCACACCGTTTGCCAGCGTCCTGCAGGCTCAGCTTTGGCTCTGGTGAACTCTGCTGCTCTCAGGAGATGGCTGGGCATGACCCAGGGCAGGACCCCACAGGAGCTGAGGTGGCTCTGGTTTGGGAGGTCAGGGGAGCTCCAGGCGTGCAGTCAGGAGCTGCCAGGGCAGCAAACTGCTGGCTCATCTCACTGGTTAATCTGGGAATAGTCTGAAATACCAAGCACCCCTAAAACCAAATGAGATCATTTCAATTTCATGCTCAGAGAAGAGCCACGACAGGAGCTGCCTGCCCTTGCCCTGGGGATAACCAAGAAGGGCTCAACAGGGCAGCCTGGGCTTCACACAGGGTACAGAGCACCACAGAGCACCCACTCAGAGAGGGATTCAGAGAATCCTCCCCCTCCAGAGGACAATCTCTGTGTGGATTCTGTGTTAATGCAATCACAAAAGGAGAATTTCCAAATGGCATTTGCACCTGGCTGTGGCCACAGCTCCAGCAGCAGCAACACTGTGCTCTGAGGTGTGTCCACACATTCACTGGTGAGGAAACCACCAGCCAAGCCAGGAGAAATGTGCCAGCTGTGCATGGACACAGAAAATGTTTCCAGAAGTACCAACAGAAATAAAAACTTCCAAGGCAGATGCTGGGAACGCAGAGGGGGAGAGCAGTACAACAGGCTGCAATAAAGGAAATTGAAAAGAGACAGAAAACCTCATTATAGGAGCAAAAGAACACTTGTGCCTTCTCGAGGGATCACTGCTAAGCTCCTGCAAATGAGAGGCCTTAGGACTGAAATGACCACTGAGCACCAAAGCCAGGGACTCAGCAAAGGCTCTGCTTTAATTGGATGACAAAATTCTGCCCCCTTCCTGCTCTCAGCTGACCCTCAGTAACCCAGAGGAGGATTGGCACCGAGGCAGTGACTGTGCCCTCTGCTAACACCTCCCCTGCTCCAGAGCCAGGCAAAGCTCCTCCACAGGTACCATTCCCTCCCACACGTCTGACTGATGAACAGAATCAAGCCAAGCTCAGAGCAGCTTTTCTCAGCCTTTAGCTTGAATTCAATTCCTGTTTCAGCTTTAAAGAAGCACCAAAGAGCCTGAAATGTACCCATTTCCCCCACATCCATCAGCAGGTATAATAAAAGCTATTACCTTTCTCTACAAACAACATAATTCTGGCCAGAGCTTTAGGTTTCTTCATCAACTTCCCCTGGCACACAGGTTACAGCAAAAAGCACAGTGAAACTTTGTGCTGAACTTGAAAGAAGCTGGAAAACTACACCATAAATGAGTGTTTCCTAAATGAGATACTCCAGCAGCACGAGCTGCAAACAGCCACACAGGCTGCAAAGGATTATTGGCCTCTATATATTATTAATCAACCCCCAACAATAAATAATAAGTCAAGGCACACAAGGCCAGTTGCATGCCCAGAGCCCTCAACATTTAATGAGGTTTCCTTAGAAGTTAATGTGCCCAAAGTAAGAGGCTCAGAATGGGCCACAAATATCAATATTGATTTCTTTTGGCATTATCTTGGCCAGAACCCCCTGGCAGAGGGAGTCCTTTGGGCTGGAGCATTTGCAATGTTTCTGTGAAAAATCAGCAGAATGCTAAATTTCACTTTGAATTTGAAATATAAATCTGAAGTGTACTTTGCTGAAGCTTTGTTGAAGAAACAATTTATTATAGCATTTAATCTTCTTGATATAAGAAAAGGATATTTCAGCCTACTAATAAGCTGCGTGGAAGCCATGACTAATTAACCTAATTATGGCAGTCTGTGACAAAATATAATTTTACTAAACCCATGCCTCAAGTAACTAGAATTGCCAAAACCTCAAAGGCTAATAAACCAACAGACATCAACACAAACACTAATAAAAGTTGACACCAACCATATTATTTACAGTAAAATCAACACTACAGTCATCACAAAAGACAATCTGAAGGGTATTTACTGCCTGATAATGCAAAAAGTTCTGAAATTAATAAAATTAGTGCAGATTACTGGGCAGTGACTCTTGGGGATGTGCAGCTCCTGGGATGTAGGGTGAGGACACCTGAGGTGTGCAGCACACCTGGAAACCTTCCCATGCAGAGCAGCACCACAGCTCCCACCTCAACCACAAACCTTCCTCACTGGGGAATGCTCTGGCTTCTTTTTCTCTGCCAAGGTCAGGATGAATAATAAAGAGAAATGCAGGTTTTGAGTTTGGACTTGGATGTTTATTATTTCTTATCTATCCACAGGCTCACAAGGCGTGAGCTTTAGCTAACAACTTAGAGAAATGAGGTAAAATGGAGCCCCTCTAACTCTTCCCAAGGTTATTTAAGTGCTAATTACCCAATAATGAGGTGACACCTCTATTATTTATATTTCTCACCCAATAGTGACCACCCAAGGCTGGCAACGAGGACCTTTTCCACCCAATTACAGAAAACCACCCAAACCCATGAAGAAGAAGGATTTAGACAACAAAATCCTTCATCTTAACTGGCAGGGAAGAGGAAGCTGAGTGGGAAGGGCTTGTCTGGAAGGGAACACAGGGAACAGGAGAGGCCATTTCAGCCACCTGGATTGGGACTGGCAGCACAGGAGGGGTCACCTCACAAAGAAAACTCACTGCAAACTGTTTGTTTGGAGCATGGACCACCTGCAGGCAGGTGGCAAAAGCATCCTTGGGCACCATGGGAGTAACAGAGACTGGCAGGATCAGAGAGGTTGGAACCATCAACCCAACACCAGCACAAACCTGTGTCCTCAGGCCCCACAGAGTAAATAAAATTGATTCCTACATCACCACAGGTGCCAGAGGCTGATTAGCACCACAGTCAGACAAGAGACACAATTCCAGCTCCAGCAAGGAGGGAATGAACAGGACCAAGGTGGAGAATATTTTCAGGAAGCAAAGCCCACCCTGCTCAATCAGTTCCAAACCCAGCACAATGCACATTTGTTGACAAATAGCAGCAAGTATGGGATAATTCTCATCTTTTTAGCGTGCTTTTCCTCCCCTCTCACGCCAAACATGTGGCAGGTGTCAGATCTGCCCATTTCCATGACAGAATTTCCCTGCAGGTCTGGCAGCTGTCACAGCTCCAACCCCAGCACATCCCTGCAGAAATCCTCCCCAGATCCAGGGGCATCTCCCTGTCCTTTACAAACCACAAACCCCTGAAGGCATTCTCAGTCTGGCCTAACAGGTGAAGCCTAAATCCCAGAGGGAAGAACCATCCTCAGGAACACATGTGAGGCCACAGGAAGAGCCCTCAAAATCAGTGCTGGACCTGCAGAACTCTCCATGTCTGTGCCTTTTTGTGCTGCCCCTCAAAGGCAAGCCTTTGCTCACCAGATGCCACAGGGATCCTCTGAAGGATTTTAGGGGAGATGAGGGGAGCTGATTTCCCATGGATCAGGTACCTTGATCCCTCCCCAGGAATGGTCTGACAGGAACTCCACAGGGCTCGTGACTCCGGGCTCTGCTGGGTACCTGAGCAGGAAATCCAGTTCTGCTGGGTTGATTTCTTTATTCATCAGAAGAATCTGTAATTCCAAACAAACAAGATCTCCTAGAGCAGCAACAAACTCCAGCAGACTAATTATTCAATTAATGTGCTTGAAAAATGTGTGGCTAAAATGTACAGAGTGCCCTGTGTTGCATAGAGACACCATGTAAATGCTCTGAGTGTCCCAAAAGAGGACCAGGAATGAGTGTGGAAGAAAAAACTTGGGAAAACTATGTGGTAAAGTGTTTCAGGTGGGTGGAGAGCACCCTGAGGTGAAGGCCCTGGCAGCAGAGCCAGACTGGACACTAAAAATGATACAAACACCATGGACAGGGGACAGCAGCTCTGCAGTGAGCTCTTGTTTAGGTTCAGTGCAAGAGGCCTCCCAGGCCAGTTTGCTTTATCATTTTTGGCAGGTCCTGAAGCAGGACTTACTCTCTCAAATAACCTTTGTCAGAATCTGTGCCTGTTATTGGCAGGACTAAATCCTGTGAGGAGCAGCTGAGGGAGCTGGGAAGGGGCTCAGCCTGGAGCAGAGGAGGCTCAGGGGGAATTTCTGGCTCTGCACAACTCCCTGCCAGGAGGGGACAGCCGGCGGGGTCGGGCTCTGCTCCCAGGGACAGGGACAGGAGCAGAGGGAACGGCCTCAGGCTGGGCTGGGCAAGCTCAGGGTGGGCACAGCAGGAATTTCCCCATGGAGAGGGGGATCAGGACTTGGAAATACCCAGGAAGGTTTGGAGTGCCCATCCCTGGAGGTGTCCCAGGAATTCCTGGCGGTGGCACCCAGAGCTCTGGGCTGGAGACAGGGTGGGGATCAGGGTGCATTCAGGGATTCTGGATGATTCTGTGATTCCCAGAGAGGACATTGAATCCCCAGCCCTGTGTGGGCTGCCCTGGCCCTGACCCCTGGCACAAGGGGTGTTGCTGTTACCTGGAAGGTGAGCTGGGCACTGAAGGTGAGTTTGTCCCTCTCGAAGAGCCCGCGGGCCGTGTACTGGAACACGGAGAAGGTGATGCTGTCCATGAGGCTCAGCACCCGCCCTGCCAGGCCCTCAGCAGGAGCTGCCCTCTCCATGGCCTTCTGGAACACCTTGTGGAACGCCTGGGAGGGGAGACACAGCCCTTTGCACACCCCTGAGGTGTCCCAGTGGTGCCAGCTCAGGTCCTGCACGCAGGGAACACACAGAGATCCACCAGCCCCTGGCTCTGCCCCTGCTGCTCCCCAGGGACACAGAGCCTGGCAGTGGTGGCATCCCCAGGGACACAGGCAGGGCAGAGGCCAATCCCCCAAAATTCCCAAGTCAAATCGATCATTCACACAATCATGGAATGGGTTTGGGTGGGAAGGGAGCTAAAAGTTCATCCCATCCCACCCCTGCCATGGCAGGGTCACCTCCCACTGTCCCAGGCTGCTCCCAGCCCATCCAGCCTGGCCTTGGGCACTGCCAGGGATCCAGGGGCAGCCACAGCTGCTCTGGGAATTCCATTCCAGGGGCTCCCCACCCTCCCAGGGAACAATTCCTGCCCAATCTCCCATCCATCCACCCCCTCTGGCAGTGGGAAGCCATCCCCTGTGTCCTGTGCCTCCAGCCCTTGTCCCCAGTCCCTCTCCAGCTCTCCTGGAAGGGGCCCTGAGGTCTCCATGGAGTTTTCTCTTCTCCAGCTCTCCCAGCCTGGCTCCAGCTCTTGGATCATGGACCTGCTCAATCATGCCCGCACCTTTCCTGTGCTGAGGACCCCAAACCTGGACACTGCTCCAGGCTGGGTCTTCCCAGAGAGGAGCAGAGGAGGAAAGCACAACTCCCATTGCACCAACATTTCAACTCAGAGAAGAACAATTCCTCCAATTAAAAAAATAAAAGTTAAAAAAAAAGTAAAAATAAAAGTAAAAATAAAAAAATTGAAATAAAAATATGAAAATAGAAAAAGTAAAAAAGTAGCAAAGTAAAAAAAAAAGTAAAAACAGAAGTAAAAATAAAAATTAAAAAAATAAAAACAATAAAAGTATAATTTTTTTAAAGTCCCACGAGTGTTTTACTGTCTGGATCCAGCAAAGGACTGGCTGAGGAGGGCAAGGAGCTGAAGCAGTCTCAAGGGTGGGTGTCTGCATCAAGAACAACCCTCTCATATTAGAGGTTAAGGATTATTGCAACAACATTTCTGACCTAAATGAGACAAGACAAAAAACTTTCAGAGTCATCCAAATCAAAAGCAGAGCAAATTATCAAATGCAAGTGGAAAAAGCAAATTAACAAGAGTATAAAGCCCAGGCCCTGCTTAGCAATGCAAAGGCTCTGTGTGCTGGGCCCAGTAAAGGAAATAACCAGGCCAATACACATTGATGGCAGCCTTATTTTTAGGGTTCTGGAAAGGAAAAATGATGCCTCAACAAATTAAAGTAACACTGATACTGAATGCATTATTAAATAATTGCAGAATGCATTTTCCTGCTTAACGTTTCTTTAAATTGTGTTAAAACATGCTGCAGAGCAGCACATAAATCTTTGTGTTCTAATTTGTAATGGGCTCCCAGCTGTGAGGCAAGTATTCTAAAATCATCCCTGTGCATCTTTACACAATGTTTTATGATCTGTCATCAAAATTTATTAGATAAAAAACATTTCACCCAATAATTTCCCATGTATTTATACACGCTGCTAATGTTCAGTGGAAAACATAAAACAAACTAACTGTGGGAGACACAGATTAAAGGTGAAACCTCAGGAACCCCTGAATCTATTATGGATGTGCGAGGGATGAATCTTTCAAGAGGCACAAAAAGATATTCTGGACATTTTCTCTGATAAAATTACTCCAACAAATGAGTCGTAGATATCAAAAGGAAAAGCTTCTTTGTGGGTGAGGCTCAGTGTTTTGTAGTCTCTCCTCAATTCCTTTTTCCAGGTCACTTGTCAAGGTAAGAAATTGTTTGGAAGAAGCTGTAGACCAGGTTGCTCATTTAACCCTCCATCCCCCAAAAATATCTTTCTTATACGACAAAAAAGAAAAGTTTTCCATTTCATGGAATATTAAAGCTGTCACTTTTTCTAGACATGGTTTGGAGCAGCTTGGGAGAGTGGGAGGTGTCCCTGCCTGTGGCAGGGGTGGGACTGGCTGGGTTTAAAGCCCCTTCCAGCTCAAACCTGGTGTGATTCTGTGACACTGTGACCCTGCAATTCTGATTTCACGAGCCCCACAAAGAGAGGGCAGGGAGGGGCCAGCTTGGACATCAGCAGCAATTTCTGGTTAATCTCAATGCAGTCTGGAAGACCAAGCAACCCTAAAACCAAATGAGATAATTTGAATTTCATGCTCAGAGAAGGGCAACCACAGGAGCTGCCTGTCCTTGCCTTGCCCTGGGGATAACCACCGTGGGCTGAACAGGGCAGAACCCACAAAAGGAGCACAGAGCACTGAGGGATGAATGCAGAGCTGTGCCCCCCTGGAGGGCAGCAGGTACCTTCAGGGAGAACTGGTACATGGGGTGGATGGCCTGCAGCTGGCTCACGGTGAAGTAGAGCAGGGCGGCGCGGGCGGCCGCGGGCCTGTAGTGCTCCCTGGCCTCGTTAATCCTGCATTCTGTCTCCTTGAACTCCTGCACCTGCAGGGAAACACAGCACAGCTCCTGTCACAACACCCCTGCACCTGCAGGAAACACAGCACAGCTCCTGTCACAACACCCCTGCACCTGCAGGAAACACAGCACAGCTCCTGTCACAACACCCCTGCACCTGCAGGAAACACAGCACAGCTCCTGTCACAACACCCCTGCACCTGCAGGAAACACAGCACAGCTCCTGTCACAACACCCCTGCACCTGCAGGAAACACAGCACAGCTCCTGTCACAACACCCCTGCACCTGCAGGAAACACAGCACAGCTCCTGTCACAACACCCCCGAGCAGTGCCTGCAGCCCTGGGAGGGTGGACACTTGCAGGCCTGAGTTTCATGCCTGGGATGTTTTGATCTCAGAAGGGTTCTTTCCCAGGTGTTCTTCTGGTCAACAGAAGAACAATGTTTTGTAAATATAAGGATGTTTACATTCTTTCTGATAGGAAGGACCTTCTTCTGATGTCCCTCTGGGGTGGCCAATTGATTGAAAAGTTTACCTTTTGTATTACCAATCAAATTGGCCTCTGATATTCTGTATAAAGAGGAGCTCATCCCACAATAAAGGAGAACCCACTGAGCATCTTCTAAAGGAGCCTGAGTCTCTTCTGTTTTGTGACAGACACTGGCCACAAAGTCATCAGGGCAAGCCACAAGTGACCAGCACGGGACCAGCCCCTGCCAGGCTGGAGCTGCCCTCCCCAGCATCCTCCTCCTCTGGAACCTTCCTTTTAACTGCATTTTCCACCCAGTTCCACCCAGTTCCCCGTTTTCCTCAGCCCGCTCCAGACTTCTCCCTAGCTTCCCTGCTCTTTGCTAACCGGAATTGATTTTCTCATCAATGAGTTTCTCGTGCTAATTGCCCGCCTCCTGTGCAGGTCATTAAGAACCCGGGGCTCAGCAGCCCCAGTGCTGCTCTCAGGCAGCTTCCCCAGGGCTGAGAGCTGCTGATTTATAGCAGCTCTTTGCTGCCTTTCCTCATCAGCCCCAAACCTCGCTGGGCAGGGCTCTGCAGCTGCTCTGAGGGACATGTGAGAATCTTCTTGGCACAATCACCACCCCATCATCACCTTGGCCCTTTTCCTTCTTTCATTCCACCTCAGCAGCAAGAAGTGGCACCCCTGAGCCTCCCGGGGTTTCGTTTTAGTCCCTGGCTGAGGACAGACGTGTCAACACCATGGCCAGGACCCAGCCAGCCCAGCAAAGCATGCAGTGGGACCATAGAATCCCAGAATGGTTTGGGTTTGGGTTGGGAAGGACCTTAAAGCTCTTCTCATTCCACTCAGGGACACCTTCCAGCAGTCCCAGGCTGCTCCAAGCCCCATCCAACCCGGCCTTGGACACTGCCAGGGATGGGGAAACCACAGCTTATCTGGGCACCCTGCACCAGGGCCTCCCCACCCTCACAGCCAAGAATTTCTTCCTAATATCTGACCTAAAACTGCCCATTTTTCACCTTGAAGCCCATCTCCTTTTCCTACCACCACGAGAAGCCCCTCTCCAGCCCTTCCTGGGCTTCCTGTGGCAGAACAAGGCAGCACAGCATCACACAGCCCTGCTGGAACACCACAGGCTCCCCTGTGCTGTCACCTGCAAGCACACCTGCCTGGGGCACCCCAAGGAAGCCCAGGATGAGCCTTAATGTGCTGTGGGATCTGTGAAATGAGCAGTGCTGGACTCGGGAACAGTTCTGGCAAGCTCAGAGCCAGAGCTGGGGCAGACAGATGCTCCTCACCTGTAGGGCAGGGAGGACTTGCAGAACAAGGAAAATATTGGCTGAACACCTCTCTTTGGGCAGACAGACCAAAAGGAGAGTGAGGCTTGACTTGAAGCTCCGAGAGGGCTCTTCCACAGCATTCCAGGTGGGGACAAACTCATAAAATCCAGGTGCAAACTCTAAAATTCATGTCTGGGTAGCACTGCTGGCTGTGAGCAGCTGCACAGCTGGTTTAGAAGGTGAAGCTCTTCCAAAACACCTACTTTGAGGGGGAAAAATAAAATCCCTTCAACACCCCCTTTGGGGGTTCAACCCAAGGGAAGGTGAATGTACCTGATGCACCACAAATGGGAAATAATCCTGATTTCTAACATGGAGGGAGGATCACTCAGTTTCTTGGTCAGAGAGGCAGTTCCAGACCTGGGCAGGCAGAACAGGCTCTGGGGATGAGGGTGCTGCAGAGGGAAGCAGCTGAACATCCTCACCAGAGTCCTGGGACAATCCTGGCACGGGAATCACACTTCCCAGGTTCCCTCAGTGGCAAGGAAAAACCTCTGGGCATTTATCTAAGCCCATGTAGCCAGCAAGGGCAGGTGGCAGGGCTCACACATCTCACACAAATGCTGATTTATAGTCTGAGGAACGGAGGGGTATGAAATACCTGAGTTCTTTCAGATTTACTCGAGATCACAAACTCCCCAGACTCCAGTCCCTGGTCAGCACTAAAATCCAGCCTAACTGAGGCAGTCTGATGTACCCAGGATTATACTGGAACAGTTTAAAGCTGCCTTGATACAGTGTGTAAATTTTATTGTCTTTCCATCAGGCACCAATGTTTTCTCTTGGTCTTAAATAGGTCATTTAACACACACAAAAAAAAAAAAAAAAAAAAAAAAAAAAAAAAAAAAAAAAAAAAAAAAAAAAAGCTCTAAAGAACTAAATGGCCTGGAGCTCTCCAGAACAGAGAGCATTTACAATTTATACCAATTTCTATTCCCTGCTCAACAGACAGAGCAGAGATGGGCAGAGCAGAGGTTACATCCCACCCAGAAATCCTTAAAGGACCACAGGCATGCTTTCCTCCAGGCTGTCACTGTCTTTGTACCTTCTCCACAATCTCTGCAGCTGTCCTTTTAGTGGTCTCCAGGTTCTCCACCAATGCTGTGTCCTCCAGGAAATTCCCAGATGCCGATGACAGCCGAGAGAGCAAGTTGTCCTCTAACGTTTTCAAGGTGATCTTGAATTCATTCTGTTGCTTTGTGAGGTCTGACTGCAAATAATAAATTCAGGAAGTTTTAGCCATGAAGGATGTGGTAAAATAAGGATTAATCACCTTCACGTGGGAGCAGACTTCCCACTGACAATTGCCTTGGTCCAGTAGTGCTTATTCCTGCTCTCTGCAACTCCTGGGGATGGACAGAGATCTGGGATCTCTCCTTATCCAACCAACCTGGAGCAGCACAGAAAGCACCAGGAGAACTGAAGCCTTTTGCTAGAAGCGTAGGAAAAGGCTGGAAATGAATCAGGAAGAAAAGGCCTTTATCCTCATCACAAACACATATCCTGTGTCTCTGTACCTCATTTCTTGGGGTCAAGTCCCTGCTGCTCCTCACCCTCCTGCTGGACCTCTGCTCTCACCCCACCCCAGTCACACCAGCAGTGGGGAACGGGGTCAGAACCTGATGGCAAAACCAGCAGCAAAGGCCCTGGGTACCAATGTGAGCACAGGGAGACCTCAGGCTCAGAACTGAGGGCAAAGCCACGGCCTCTCCTGCCCTGCTCCCCTTTGTACCCTGGCCCCGAGGCCCCCCTGGGCTAAAGCTGGACCTGACAAAGCTGCTTGAGGCCAGCACAAGCCTCCTGTGCCACGGGCAGGATTCTGAATGACAGAGCAGAGCCTTCCCGTGTCTCTGTGCCCTCTCCACCCTCTGCAGGCTGCTCCCACTCCCTCTCCCCTGCAGAAACACCGGGCACCAACGCTGCTCATGTGGGGACAAAGGCTGCCCTGGCTCCTTTCTGAGCTCCCCAGGCCAGGGATGGGATTGCCCCACTCTCTGTGTTGGCTCCTGGCTTTATTGTGCCATTCCACACCAAGCCCCTGTTGTGAACAGCTGTTTTCAGAGCTCTCACAGAAAATACCCTGTGGGAAAGCTCTGATTGGGATGCCTCTCAGCATAAACCAACAACAATAATAATATTAATAAATAGAATACTTATAATTAAATTATAAGTATAATAATGATGCTACTGTTGATTTCTGCTTGCTCCTAGTGACAATTCCCAGGTGCTCACCTTCAACTCCTCCAGGTCTGGCCTCTCAGTGTAGACCAACAACAATAACAACAATAATGACAATAATAACAACAATATTATTAAATATAATAATTATAATTCAATTATAAGTATAATAATTATGCTACTGATGATTTCTGCTTGCTCTTAGTGACAATTCTCAGGTGCTGAGTTCAGCTCCTCCAGGTCTGGCCTCTCAGTGTAGACCAACAACAATAACAACAATAATAATAACAAAAATATTATGAAATATAATCATTATAATTAAATTATAAGTATCATAACGATGCTACTGATGATTTCTGCTTGCTGCCAGTGCCAGTTCCCAGGTGCTGACCTTCAGCTCCTCCAGGTCTGGCCTCTCCAGGCGCACCACGGCCGCCAGCAGCTGCTCCTCGAGGCCCTGGCGGGTGACAGAGAAGTTGATGAGGGTGCACTGTGCCTGCAGCTCGGGCTGGAAGTGGGGGTTTGCCAGCTTGGTGTGCAGGATCAGACGGAAGGCAGGGTGCAGGGCACATTCCTTGTCCCCAATCTTGATGTACCTGGAATTTTGGCAAAAGGAGCGTCAGCCAGGAGCTGTCACCACAGTCAGAGAAATCATTATTTGACCAGGGACTTTCTTTGTGATTTATGACTTATTTTCCCTTTGTTAGCAAAGATGACTTCACAGGGAGTTTTGGTAGCAGAGATGCACAAAAGGGGATGCCTCAGTGTTCCACTGCAGGGATTTGCCACCCTCCCTGCAGCACCTCCCTCTCAACAGCCCCCAAACATTTCAATCCTGCACTGGGACCAATCCTGCCCCTCCATCCTGCAGCCAAACCATGCTCACACCCTTCCCAGGATTCGATTTTGCAGACAGCTTGCCTTGCCCACTGGTTTACAGCACCCTGGGATGTTTCAGGCAAGCAGGGAAATAATCCTCAAAGAACTTCAGGGAAAAGAGCTCCCTGGCTGCCTCTCTTGCTGGAGGTGACCAGCAGCTGCCATGAGAACTCGACCTCATTAAGAAACACTTGATATCCTTGATGCTGAAACCTGTAAAACGCGATGCAGTGTTTGCTAAAATTCAAGGCTACTTTTACTTCACAACAGCAGCAGCTATTTTGGTAATAATTCCATGTCAGAACAGGCAATTACAGACCCCAAGGTCAGTGTACAATGGGAGAATTACAGGTCTCTCTTTTACATGAGCTTTGAATGATGCTGTGAAATGAAATGAGAAACCCAGGTTGATTTCCAAGCCACTCTATGGCTGAATTACCTCTGATTGCCTGATTTAAAAGGCCCTCGCTGCTGGAGGCAGGGTGTTAAAGCTGCTGGATGTGAACACCCACATTCTGAGGGCAGGAACAGAGAGAACAAAGCCCCCAGCCCCATCCACTCATGTCCCCAAAGCCCCCAGGCTCACCTGCCTTTCTTGATTGTTTCTCGCCCCAGCAAGGGCCCCAGCACTGGATCCACGGATTCCTCCAGGTTCTCAATCAAAACCAGGTCTCCAGCAGCCAGGGCTTGTTCCAGGGTGTCCAGGTACCTGTGGGAAGCAGCACTGGTGCCTCCTGCAGCAGAGCAGGTGTGACACTGCCCCTGAGGAGGGGACAGAGGGGACCCTTGCTGCGGTGGCAGCTACAGGCAGGTGCCAGCATTTGGAGAGAGGAGAGGTGAGGGGGTGTCAGTGCCTGGTGCAGAAAGTGGCACTGACAGAGTCCTGCCTGTCCAGCAGACAGAATGAGGCCCCAGACCCTGCAAGGATGAGCAGTGACCACTGAGTCTGTCCCAGGAAGGCTCTGGGCAGCTGTGAGCAAAGCTGGCACAGCCTGGAGTTATTTTCAGCACAGCCTTTGTTTCCCCCAGAGCCCACTTGTGCAGTTCATACTATGGCAAGGATGAAAAGCAGCTTTCAGCTCTGTTTTGCCCAGGGTTTAGGGTCATGCTTAGGAAAACTTCTTTGTTCACAAGGAAATGTGCCCAGTGCCTAATGGAGAAACAGGGATGCTCAGCTTTGGGATGTCCTGGTAGTGAACAAGCAGATGATGTGAGCAGGTTTCCCTCAATGTGACTGGCTGCAGCTGAGTGTCCACTGCTCACCCACCACCCCAGCAGCACATCCCATGGCCACCATGTGAGTTAAGAATTTAAAGAATTAAGATTTTAGCTAAGGGATAGAAGCAATTTATATGCATTAGGATTTAATTTAGAAGAGTAGAAATGAAGCTGAAGAGTTAATAATTATTAGATGCTTAAACTAGAGGGTAGATAATATATTACTTGCTTGTTTTAGTTGTGCTCACAGAAGGAAGTGAGATAGATGGGATATTGTGAAAATGGAAGAAACCATGACTGCACCTGGACACAGAAACTAACTGGAAACAGGCAGAAGAGCTTGGTAACAGATGAAAGTAAAAAGGTCACTGGAGGAAGACATCTCTGACTTCATCCTTCAGGAGCACTGACCCATTTCAAAGACCACTGACCCAATTTGAGAGAAGAATTGTGCAGGCATGAAGGACTCTGTCCTCGCTATAATATGAAGCAGGGATAGGCAGTGCTAAGATCATGCAAATGTACAAGCATTTTTGAGTCTGTGAGATTTCTGTAAATAAATAGAGGACTAGAGCTTTGTGATTTGTGCACATGCCTTTAGGAGGTGACTCCCATGCCACCCTGATGCCTTAAGTTTTAGCTTTCAGATTCTGTGCTGCCTCAGGGTGAGGCTCTGAGCCTCATATTAAGAGTTAGTAAGCTCTCTGCACAGAGCAGGGACACAACACAAATCCTTCTCCTGCTGCACACCAGGGACAGCTGGGACAAGTTTCCAGCCCCAAAGCACAACCAAGGGTGGCTGCAGGGAGGAACAAGAAGGATGGGCCCTGACAGCCTGCAGCTGCCATTGGACAATTCACCCCCAAAATGCAAATGGCCCCAAACTGATCCCAGGGTGAGGCCTGGGCACCCTTTGTCCATTTTGGGACCATTTTGGGCCCCCCTTGGGTGCAGCCCTGGCCAGGCTCTTGTCCTGCCCAAGGTGTGCCCTGAAGGCCTTTCAATCAATCTCTGCTTTATTCTCTGCTCTGGGCAGGCTCTGCTCCAGCTCAGCCTGCCCAAGGCATCAACCTGACATGGAATAAACCACACCACATTCTAACTCCAACTCATTAGAGAGCCTTTTCTCCTTGACCTCACCGCTTTTACCCAAACCGGGAGAAGGATCTCCGTTACCCCTTCTGCCCCGCCCGGATCACCCGGAGGTCGTGTCCGTGGGTGGCTTTGATCCATTTGCTGCCCTGCAGCTGGGGGTCCACCACCAGGGGCCAGCGCTGGCAGCTGCTGAGGATGGCGGCGCTCTCTGCCGAGGCGCGGTCGGCGGGCAGGCCCCGGTTCTGCCAGGCCGCCACGGCCGCGCCGTCCGCCAGCACCCACAGCGGCTCCAGGCGCGGCGTCACGGGGATGGGCACCTGTGGGCAGGCAGAAAGGCTCCTGGTGACTCCAGGGAAGGCTGGCTTGGTTAAAAATGGTGACATTTTGGCTGTGTCAGCAGCACTGTGAGCGGGTGTTGCTTTGTTTTTTGGCCTTCAGCCTTGGAGTCAGAAATTTCATAAACAAAGTAATGTTTACAGAACTGTTATCATGTTTTTTGGATTCCTTACTGTGAAAGGAATCTTGACGGACACTTTCTAAGACCAGTGGAGTTGAAGAGGTTGAACCTCAGTCTTCCAATCTGGTCTTCTTTTTAGAAATCTATATAAGTTGTAGAAAAAAATTAAACTTCCTCTTTTCCCGCTTCGACTCCGTGGTTATCACTGCGTCTCCCTCGGGACAGCATTGCACAACAATCGGGGGGGGTTGGCGTGCCGGGGTTTTGCTGCTCTGCTCTGCACACCTGCAGAGGTGCCCCAGCCCTGGGACCCAGTGTCAGAAGGGTGTGGAGCCGCTGGAGAGAGCCCAGAGGAGGCCTTGGAGATGCTCCAAGGGCTGGAGTCCCTCTGCTCTGGAGCCAAGCTGGGAGATCTGAACATGTTCACCTGGAGAAGGCTCCAGGGAGAGCTCAGAGCCCCTGCCAGGGCCTGAAGGGGCTCCAGGAGAGCTGGAGAGGGACTGGGGACAAGGGATGGAGAGACAGGAGACAGGGAATGGCTCCCACTGCCAGAGGGCAGGGCTGGGTGGGAGATTGGGCAGGAATTCCTGGCTGTGAGGGTGCTGAGGCCCTGGCACAGGGTGCCCAGAGCAGCTGTGGCTGCCCCTGCATCCCTGGAAGGGGATGTTCAGGGATCATAAAGGGTCCTCAGAGTGTTCAAGGCCAGGCTGAACAGGGGTTAGGTGGAGGGGGTCTCGTGGAAGGTGTCCCTGCCCATGGCATGGGGGTTGGAACAAGATGATTTTAAGGTGTCTTCCAGCACAAAGCATTCCATGATTTCATGATTTATTAGTGGTTTCCTGTTCTACAGGGTATTTCCAGTCTGGTTTTGTCTCCCAATCCTGCTGTGAACAAACTCAACCTGTACAAACAATCCCAGGGGTTTTGTCCCCCGCTGGCTGGGGTCACTCCCTGCCCTGTTCAGCTCCCTGAGTCACCTTGGAAGCACAGAATTAATCCCCCCTAAGGCTGCTGCTGTGTTACAAACCAGCACCAGCAGCTCCAGAAACACTTCTCTGGCAGGGGAGGCCATTTCTGGGTGTGACAACCAGAGTTACCTGTGCCAGGTGCCTGAGCAGAATGGGCCTCTCATTTCCATTGGAATTACAGGCACTTCCTTGACATTTCTAAGCACAATTAGGTTATTTTTGAAACCACATCTCAATTAAGTTTCTGGCTTAGTGTTAAGAAATGCAGAATGGAGTTTTCCTCTCTCAGCCTAAGGAACTGTCTACTTTGGTCAGCCCTTTGATTTGGGCATCTCTGAGGCCTTATTTAAAAACTTCTTGGCACCATTTGTATGAGGAACCTGTTAAAATTAGTGAAATATTAAACAAGTTTCAAGCACAATGATCTCCATCTGGTCCTAACAGCAAGACATGGGTAAAACCAGCTGAGAGGCACAGCCAGCACCACCAGAGCTTGTGTCCAGAATGAAAAAACACCTGGAGTTCTTCCAAGCCTACTGGAGAGCTGGCAGTGAGCTCTGCCTGCTCCAATTCCTTCTCCATATTCCCCCCACCTCCGTGGCCATGGACAAAACTGCCGAGCTGGGCTCTGTGTTTGGGATTCTCCTGTGTACTGGAGGAACTCCATCGAGCAAGGACACCACATCTTCCCCAGGGAGGAGGAATTGGCCACGTGCTGATGCTCACTCCAGCTGGGTGAGGACATTGATGTCCCTCACTGAGAGATCCCCTGTGGGCACCAGGAATTATGGTCACACTAATCCCAGGAACAATGGCTTCTCAGGGCAGTCAGGACTTACTTTTAGCTGGTGCAAGTAGGGCCTCCAGATGCCATCCAGGAGGTCCTGGCGGTATTTGCTGGTGAAGTAGCCCAGGTAGGAGACAAAGGCTGTGACCAGCAGGACGTCTCCACACAAGGTGCTCTGCTGCTGCTTGAAGTCCTTCACAGCCTCAGCCCATCTCACATTTTCAGAGGCCAGTCCCCCAACCTGCAAATCGGGAGTCAAATCGATCATTCATACAACCATGGGATGGTTTGGGTTGGAAAGGACCTTCAAGTTCATCTCATTCCACCCCTGCTGTGGGCAGGGACACCTTCCACTACCCCAGGTTGCTTCAAGCCCCATCCAGCCTGGAGCTGGGCTCTGCCAGGGATCCAGGGGCAGCCACAGCTGCTCTGGGCACCCTATGCCAGGGCCTGCCCACCCTCACAGGGAATAATTACAGAGGTATTTAAACCCATCAGCTGTTAATGGCTTTAAGGCCACTGAGTCCCACCTCATTACACCCTCTCCCACACAGAGCACTCCTCTCCACAGCCCTCAGTATTTCACACAATTTATTATCACACCAGGTACGTGGGATTTTGATCACAATTCTCTTCAGAATCTGTCCAAAAAATGCTTCCTCCTACCTATTTTTCATCAGCATCCAATGCCCAGACAGTGCAGCTGGGGCTTTGAGGAGGGTTCAGTGTCTCCTTATGAAATAAATTACCTTTACACGCACAGATCACTTATTTGACCATCAGAACTTTTTAGGGTAACATTGGAAATAGGAATGGAATAAAAGCCAGAGAAACCCAACCCAGTTTTGAGTTGACCTCATGGATCTGAGATGGAGAATGCCAGAGCTTACAATGAAATTCACAACTGCAGTCTCCTGCTGCCAAAAGTGAAACTTCCCTTGATGTACAGCTCTGGGCACACCCACAGCAGGCACAGCTCCCCTCTGCTCACAGGTTTTGTCACCAGAGCCAACCAGCACCTTCTATTTTAATTCCTCAGTCCACTGTCCACATGACCTGATGGTTGTTATTTCTTCATATTTCTTCTTTTCACTAAAAATATCTCTATATCCTCTTCTGCAATTCCAGCTGTGGAACACTGACATGACCCTGGCCCTTTTCCCAGGCCCCTGTTCAATGTTAGACAGGCTCAGCTCTGACACGAGTCCCTGTGACAAGCCTTGAACACCTCCAATAGCTCATTCCCCTAAACCAGGCAATTTTGCCATCCTAAACTGCTCTGCAGACACAGATCCCCAAGGATGGGAAGGCAACACCTTCAAGCCCTCACTGGATTTCGCTGTCACACCTTCCAAGCTGGCCAAGTCCTGTTTCCAGCAGAATTCCAGCTGCTTCCTGAGGGTCAGAGCCACCTTGGCATTCCCAACACAGCATTGGCTGTCCTGCAGCCACTCCAGATCAAACAGCGCTCCTCCCAGCCTCGAGTGCCTCCACATCCCCTGATGAACAGGCAGGATCTCCTAAGCCAAGGGTTCCCCCCTGAGCCCCCCAGCTCTGCAGGCACACCCCGGAGCTCATTCTCCTGCTCATTCACCTCCTGCAGCTGCCAGCAGCCTCGTCCTGGGCATGCTGCACACACGAGCCCAGCTCTGGACACAGCTTCCAGCTTCCCACAGCTGCAGACTTCAGGACCTTCTGACCCAGAGTTTATATCCCTGTGCTTAACAGCCCCTGAGGAGTTTTGACTTCATGACTGAGCCTAAGCTGCTGTGGGTATCAACCCAACTTTTGGCACCTACAGTACCCCGTGGGCAGGAGATCCACAGTTCAGCTGAGCTTTCTGCTTAAAAGCACATCCTTTGATGTGCTGCCTGAACTTTTTAACTGCTGAAACATTCGTCCAGTGCAAAACCAGGGAGCAATCCTGCTGGCACCAGCCTCTCTGCAGCACTCGGCATTCCAAGCCCTCAGTACCCCTCTTCTGTTCCCTTTTCAGGTTGGAGAGCTTTAGCCTCTTCAATAATTCCTCACACAGAAGCAGCCTTTTGATTTTCCTTGCAATCTTTATCTGCACTGAGTGATGCAATCTTTATTATCCGGTTTCCTTTATTGTTGCTGTCTCTGCACCATTTCCCATTCTCCTCCAGCCTTTGAGGTGCAGCAGAGGGGGTGATGGTATTGCTGCACATTCAAGATTTATTTAGAAGGTATTCACAGAGCAAGATGGGGATTTTTCTGTTTTGTTCTCCCTTCTTTTCCTAATAAACCCTAATATCCGGTTTCAGATGGGCTTTGGGTTTGGTGAGGGCTTTTTGCTTCTGGGAGCACAGAGCCCACAGCACTCTTAACTCCATCTTTTCATTCCTGAGAGATAACAATCAGCTCAGAGTCACTTACAGGGCATGTGAAGTGAAACCTCATTTCTCCAACGTGCTTTACATTACATTTATCTGCCTGCTGTTTCGTGCCTCCATCACTTGGGATCGTTTTCACAATTCTTTACAGACAGTTGACATCATCACTGCCGAGCCCTGCGACCTCCTACACACCAGCTCATTCCTGATTCATGGAATCACAGACTCACACACTGCTCTGGGTGGGAAGAGACCTTAAAGGTCACCCAGTGCCACCTCTGCCATGGCAGGGACACCTCCCACTGTCCCCAATGCTCCCAGCCCTGTCCAGCCTGGCCTGGGGCACTGCCAGGGATCCAGGGGCAGCCACACCCGCTCTGAGCAGTTTATTCTGATTTATATTCCTAATTAATTTTTTCAGGTTGTTTTTTTTTTTTTTTTAATCTCCTTAGGTCCTGGAGGTCTTTTCTTCTCCTTTGCTTGGATCACACACTGCTGCCAATTTTAATACATCCCAGGTGTCTCCCACCTCAGAGTGTAGAAGTTACTGGAATTCTTTTTATTTAGCAAGAGACAAATTAAAAGCTGCTCCTTGGATTACCCTTGGCTCTTTGATAATGACAGAGAGTGAAAAACCATTCCTCACCCACCTTCTTCACACCAGTGGTGATTTTCAAGGCTTCTGTCACATCCATCCCCTCCACACCTTTTCCAAAAAGAAGAGCCCTAAGCCCTTCCCTCTCCTCTCATATGGAAGTGGTTACATACTTTGTTGTAGCTTTTCTAGGCTGCCCACAGCCTGCTCAGACAGGGTGATCACACGTGGGAAGTGGGCACTGACAGACCCAACACAACGATGCTTAACTTCTGTTTCCTGAGGGTTTTTTTCTACCAATTAGTAATATTTAATTTGTCTTCCTTCCCTCCTGTCAAGTGCCACGCTGCTGTTCCTGAGAACTCTCTGCAACAACTCCAAGAGCTCTTCTGTGAGTGATAATGGTGCAATTAGGCCCTATCCATGTAACTGCATGATTACAGTTTGTTTTCCCTGCACACGTTATTTAGCATTTGTCATCGCTAAATTTCCTCCTCTGCATTAGCACACGCCCACTCACAAACACCATTCATCAGCCAGCCTCCCTTTGTGGTGCACAGATCCTGTCCCTTGGATCCTGGAGCATCTTCCTGAGGCCACCTGAAGTTGATGAGATGCCAGTCTGGCCCTGTGAGAGCCAAGCTTGCCTCAACCCCCCAGGTTCATTTGTCAATCCAAAGCATCGCTCTCCATGCTCAGTTACATTCTTTAAACAACTTCAGACGTGTTTGTTTCAAAGTCTGGGAACTCATTTCTACCCACAGCCACACCAGTGGCACACCTGGAATGTCAGATGAGCTGCACATCAGAGAGGGCTGTCAGGTGCTATTCCTAGATCAAAGGCAGGATGACACAGGAGAGGGTGTGCAGGGCACAGCAGGAAGTTGGGATGCAAGGGCTTCCTTGCCTACACTTCAGAAATGATCAATTGTTGACAGTATAAAGTCACAGAATTGTTGAGACTGGGAGCTGTTCCCACGGCATGGGGTGGGGAAGAGGTGTAACCAGCATGGCCTGGGGTGTGGTGGCAAAGAATCACAATGGAATGGACGGGGTGGAAGGGACCTTAAACCCCACCCAGTGCCACCCCAGCCATGGCAGGGACACCTCCCTCTGTCCCCAGTGCTCCAGCCCCAGTGCCCAGCCTGGCCCTGGGCACTGCCAGGGATCCAGGGGCAGCCACAGCTGCTCTGGGCGCCTGTGCCAGAGCCTGCCCACCCTCACAGGGAAAGATTTCTTCCATTTATCTAAACTAAATTTCTCCCTTGTCCTGTCGCTACAGCTCCTGATGCAAAATCCCTCTCCTGTTCCTTGTAGGCTCCTCTCTAAACACCTTTGTGTTCTGACTTGGAGGGGACAGAGGCTTTTGGAGGGCTTTTCACTCTAATTCCTGTCATTTATGCTGTGCTGGCACTCACCAGGCGGTTGGCCAGGGCGATGGTGCAGGCTGTGGCTTCAGCTTCCTGCTGACACTTGAGTTTGTCTGACGTGGCCTTCTCAAACCTGGCTGTCAGCTTGCCCAGGTTCTCGTTGAGGCGCTGCAGGGAAAAACAGGAGGAAGTCAGGAACAGCAGGGGTTTAACAGCTCAGGGAGGACTGGAGCTGCTGGAGGAGTCCAAAAGGCCAAGAAGAAACTCCAAGGGCTGCAGCCCTCTGCTCTGGAGACTGAGAGAGCTGGAGGTGTCCAGCCTGGAGGAGGATTCAGGGAGAGCTCAGAGCCCCTTTCAGGGCCTGAAGGAGCTCCAGGAGAGCTGGAGAGGAACTGGGGACAAGGGCTGGAGGGACAGGACACGGGGAATGGCTCCCACTGCCAGAGGGGATGGATGGATGGATGGATGGATGGATGGATGGATGGATGGATGGATGGATGGATGGATGGATGGATGGATGGATGGGAGA